>BLKR01009002.1:0-290775 GCA_011170035.1 Teleogryllus occipitalis
ACGAATAATAAGCAAATCTCACCCACGTGATTCTTGTAAGCCTCTCTTAATTAATCTAGGAATTTTACCATTATCTTGTCTCTTGATTTACGAATCAGTAGTTTTTTTTCAAAAATGACTTGCTTAAGGGCGGGAATATATTTTCAGAAAATGCCGATGTCTATAACTATAACACTCGACGTAGTAATCATATTCATCAGGTGACAGTATCAACAGCTCATTACAAAAAATTCACATACTATATATGTACATTATTTTACAACACTTTGCCACAGGACATTAAACGATTAAATTCGATAGAAAAGCTTAAATCTCAAGTAAAATCGTTTCTGCTGCATAACTGTTTCTATACAATTAGAGACTATACTGAGGATCACAAGAAAAGTAACATTAATTTTAACAATGATACATAATGCATTATTTACCATTTTGACTGTATAAATGAGTATAAACAACCTGTAACAACTATTGTACTACAGCTTCCGGGTCAATGACCCCCATCTCGATCAGGTTTTTCGTCCAGTTTCCCTGATCCATTGAGCAAATGCTGAGACGGCCCTTTGTTTTGATTCTGGACATAAATGTAACTTCATTATCTGTGCACGTCTTCTAGAATTCAGGGGGAAATATGGTTTTTATAATTATCGTTCTCCACGATGTCGTTGCAGGAAGTATTACTCCTTGACGAAAGACATGAATGGGATAAGAGCCCTATTAATTGCTGATTTACCCTTGAAAATAGATTTTATTACATTGGGGCGAATATTTTTGTTAACAATCCTTGCAAAAAATGCTCATTTTCTTTTTGTATTCAAAATTCAAGTATTTTTTTTACGTCAAAAAGACAGTTAAAAACTGCGTATGACGTGCTATGGGGAAAAGTGAATTGTGTGCACATTTTCAAAATTATGTGATCCCTACACTAAGTCATATACTACTTAAATTTTGAATTTTTGAAAGGGAGAAAAAAAAACTCCCACGTAATAAAATCTATTTTCAAGGATAAACAAGCAATAAATTTGGAATTTTGTAAGGGAGAAAAAAAACAAAAAACTCCCATGTAAAAAAAATCTATTTTCAAGGGTAAATAAGCAATAAATTTTGAATTTTGAAAGGGAGAAAAAAACAAACAAAAAAAACTCCCATGAAATAAAATCTATTTTCAAGGATAAATAAGCAATAAATTTTGGCTCTTATTACTTCCTGCCGCGACAACATGGAAACGATAATTGAATAATTGTATTTCCCACTGAATTCTAGAAGACGTGCACAGAAAATGAAGTTACATTTATGTCCAGAAGCAAAACAAGGGGCCATCTCAGCATTTGCTCAATGGATCAGGGAAACTGGACGAAAAACCTGATCGAGATGGGGGCCATTGACCCGGAAGCTGTAGTACAATAGTTGTTACAGGTTGTTTATACTCATTTATACAGTCGAAATGGTAAATAATGCATTATGTATCATTGTTAAAATTAATGTTACTTTTCTTGTGATGCTCAGTATAGTCTCTAATTGTATAGAAACAGTTATGCAGCAGAAACGATTTCACTTGTGATTTAAACTTTTCTATTGAATTTAATCGTTTAATGCCATCTGGCAAAGTGTTGTAAAATAATGTACATGTATTGTATGTGAATTTTTGGTAATGAGCTGTTGATACTGTCACCTGATGAATATGATTTCTACGTCGAGTGTTATAGTAATAGACTTCGGCATTTTCTGAAAATATATTCCCGCCCTTAAGCAAGTCATTTTTTACAAAACCACTGATTCGTAAATAAAAAGACACGGTAATGGTAGAATTCCTAGATTAATGAAGAGAGGCTTACATGAATCACGTGGGTGGGATTTGGTTATTATTCGTACGATTCGTTTTTGTAATCTAAACGTCTGGGAGCTATAAGATGTATTTTCCCAGAATATTATGCCATATCGCAGGCGGGAATGAACATTCGCGAAGTATACACAACGAGCAGTATGAAGGCTGACTGAATTTGCAAGAATTCTGAACGCGTAGCATAATGAACTTAATTTTGTGTTCAATTCATTTAAATGGACGTTCCATTTAAGGTTTGACTGAATTGAGAGACCTAAAAATTTTGTTGCCTTAACATCAGTCAATGGTACACTGTTCATTTTCAATGGAGCACAGAATTGTTTATTTGATATGGAAAACTGCATTAAAACCGTTTTCTTTTCGTTTACTATTAATTTGTTATTTCGGAACCAATTTGAAACATCTGATATTGTACTATTTACGGTTTCTTTATTGCAAAGGATGTTCGTATCATCCGCAAAGAGAACCGTTCTTCCGTTTCGAATCGTCGAGGGCATATCGTTTACGTAAAGTAGGAACAGAATAGGGCCTAAAATCGATCCTTGAGGAACTCCACATGCAATGGGCAAAGAGTCGGAAAGGTGCGTACGTAATGTTCCATCATTCCAGTAAGGTATTTCAACTCTCTGAGATCGTTGTTTAAGGTCAGAACATAACCAATCTAGAGCAATACCACGAATTCCATATGAAGGTAATTTGGAAAGTAAAATGTCATGATCAATGACGTCAAAAGCTTTTGAGAGATCTAAAAATAATCCAATAGGTGCCTCGTTTTGATCCAATGATGAGGCGACATCTTTAAGAAAAGAAAATATAGCTGTTTCCGTTGATTTTGATTTTCTAAATCCATGTTGGCAATCTGAAAGCGCGTCGTGTTTAGTGAGAAAGGTTTCCATTCGTACGTAAAAAAGTCTCTCTAATATTTTTGAAAAAACTGATAGAAGAGAAATGGGCCGATAATTTTGAATTTCATTTTTGTTGCCTTTTTTGAAAAGCGGCTTAATTTTAGCTGTTTTGAAAATATCTGGAAACGTTCCAGTGCATAAAGATGCATTAAATATGTCAGTTAACGGGTGTATAATGGCATACGCACAAGTCTTTAACAAAGAATCCGGGAATTCATCTAAACCGCACGAATATTTTTTTTTAGTTTACCAATTATTTTGAGAATTTCATAGGAAGAAGTTTCGGAAACGAACATTGTGTCTAAAATTTTGGGTGAACTGTCTGGTTTTGAATTTTGTGGCTGAAGACGCTTAGTGAGATCGGCAGCAATTCTCGAAAAGTATTGGTTAAAGAGATTAGCCACTGTTGCCGGATCGTTCACATTTATATCGTTATATTTTAAAACTACATTCTCTACCGGTTTTCTAGTTGATTTGGTAGTATTTTTTATTATATTCCACATTGCTTTTGTTTTATTATTTGAGTTCAAAATATCCTGATCGTTTTTCATGATTTTAGCCTGCCTTATGACTTTTCGTAACAATGTTTTGTATTTTTTAAAGTAGATAAGGAAATCTTGAGATACGTCATGACGTTTAGAAATAAAGTAGAGAGTACGTTTATTTTTACACGATGTTCTAATTCCTTTTGTGATCCAAGTATTACTTTTTCGTGAAATGTTTAATTTTCTCTTTTTAATAGGAAAGCATGCGTTAAAGAGAAATGAAAGCTTTGAGAAAAATAAATTATATTTTTCATTTGTGTCAATAGCGTTATAAACTGCCTCCCATGATTCTTTCAGCAAGTAGTCCGTAAATAACTTTATGTTAACTGTAGTAAATGCTCTGCACATGCGTGTTTTATTTATTGTGTCAGTATTCATGTTATTAGTAATTGTAAGAATTTGTGCATCGTGGTCACTGTAACCTAGATTATTCGTTATTATTTCATATCTAGTTGTGGTTTTGTTAATTATAATTTGATCTATTGCTGTTTGTGATTTAAGAGTATTCCGTGTAGGTACGTTCACTGTAATATCTAAATTAAAAGAATGAATTAAATTGAGAAACTGCTCTTTTTCGTGGGATTCGCTCAGAAAATCAATATTGAAATCTCCACATACAACAATGGATTTAAAAGAGAGATTACTAATTTTGTTCAGAGTTATCTCTAGATTTTCTACGAAATTGAAATAATCTAAAGCTTGCTTTGTTGGAGGTCTGTAGATGCAAAGTAAAATAATTTTGAGCGTAGTAAGATGTACAACTGTTATTTCAAAAACTTTTTCAACTGCATATAAATTGAATTCTGGCAAGAAGGTAGAATCAATATTATTTCTTACATAAATACATGAACCTCCGTAAGCAGGGCCTTTATTTGATTCCCTTGCTCTACAATAAGATCCTGCAAGGTAAGAACCAGGAATTTGGAGTGTGTTTAGATCATTATGAGATAACCAATGTTCTGTAAAGCAAAGAACATCTATTTGACTGAGATCACACTCTAATGCTGCCTCGATAAATTCAATTTTATTTGAAAGAGATTGCACATTATGATGCATTATTTGAATCTTTTGAATGTACCTACACGGATGCTTTTCTGCTGCATCTGACTGTAATTGCTAATTATTTATCTCATTTTTACCTCGAGTCCGTGGTCGAAGGAAGTATCGTGTCCCAGCAGTGTTAGGAGGTGAGGAAGGAGGGGTTACAGATGTTGGGGAATGAATAATGGGAGAGGTAGTACAAGGATTAGGTTCAGGGGATAAGGTAATTGGGTCCAAAGGGGTTCCGGAGGATGGAAGAGAACTAGGAGATGTAGGTGGGGTATATGGCTTAGGCTAGGGATCACAGAATGTTTGAAAACGAGCACAGAATTCATTTCTTCCCATAACACATCTCACATAGTTTTTAACTGTTTTTGACGTAAAATAAGTAAATAAATAATACTGGACGTATTACACATTTTTGAGCGGCAAAGAAAACAACTCGAGCTACCTTATTTTGTTCAATTATTAAGTTGTTGAATGCTCAAAATTAGATGTACTATCTCTCTAAAAGTTGATGATACGATGCAGTCAGTAAGGCGAATTCCTTAGGAGCAAAGTTAACAAGTGGAAGGCAACTTCATTTTTTTTAATAATGATAATAATAAGATGATAATAATAATAATAATAATAATAATAATAGTAATAATAATAATAATAATAATAATAATAATAATAATAATAATAATAATAATTGTTAGACGCATTGTCTAAAAACAAATCTATAACTTTCAAGTAGTTCCTTCTAGCAGTCAGTTTCGACTCTCCTCTTTGATTCCTAATAATTGGTGACGTCATTTTTAAAGGCATTGCGCAGATAGGTAAGGAAGCACGTGAACTCATGCTTGCCAAGAGGAGTCCTGGACGTTCCTCGTCTACGCGATGTTCTGCTTTCTTCTTCCCTCATTGCCTACTCGAACAGATTTTTTTTCTCGCTTGCCTCGACGCAGCCTCTTCCTAATGGCGTCCAAGTAACCTCCTTCAGGAGCGGTCAACCAAGTGACGACCACTGCTCGGGCAAAGTCTGTAATATAACCCCCAGCCCGATAAGTGAAACCAAAATCCCTTTCAGAATACAACAAACGATGCTCTTCGTAAACTGTTCTGGACCACACTATGACGTCTGTGAGCAGTTCAATACCACCGGTCATAAGTAACATTTTAATGTATAGTTTCATTCTGTAACAAGAGGAAAGATGTTATATTTCACAAATATTCTTACAGCTCAAAGGCTTATCAAATAACTTCTTACGTTTTTGCGTCGACTGCTGGGCTACCGCCACCTCGATTTCTGCCTTTTCGCGACCTTTCATTGCCATTTGTCGTGGTGTGTGCCGTGGAAGGGTTGTTTTTTTCCGTGTAACTTTGACTACAGGGGATACAATCTTCTTCTCGGCGAAGGATAGAGTTGCCTCACATGAGGTACTGCACTTTCTTCAAAGTCACCACAAGGCATATAATGTTACATACCACTAGAGAGCACACAGGGCCATAATATGACAATAAAATTCCAGATTTTAAACCAACAATTTCAGTATAAACCCGTAGATCATCTTCTTTTCCTGAAACATAAAAACAATCAGAAAAAATACAATCTAATGGTTTTAAAAACTCCTTTTAGAATTTCTGTGATAGCTTAATTGTGGGGGTAAATGAATTCAAAATCATCCAGAAATTTTGTCAGCGATTATTCATATAAACATTTTGAAATTTATTATCAAATTTCGTTGTATGCCATATGGCTTAGAAGGGTATAGCCGGGATCCAACAAAATCATTGTTATTCTGTATTTTCTTCATCCGCTTGTCTTGAAAGTTAATTGGGATGTCACAATTTTTGGGAGGAGAAGGAGAGGGATAGAGTAGTTGACACATCAGTTGTATTGTGTTGTGGACGGAAACAAGTCCTTGAAAAGCAAACGAGGGTAATAATAACAGGCAGGTTGAGATTGCTATATCTAAAATATTTGGAATAATATTAGAACTATTATATGGGTGATGAATCGGTTGAGTGGAAGAATAGATTATGAGATGGTATTGAGATGAACCATGAAATGTATCTATATTTGACTTCAGCAGAAACTAGAATGATGCAATGCTTTGTTGGATATTACGATGTTTTATTTGGGCACGGTGAAAGACGGTATAAATAAAAACGAGCAATTGCTGTGTATTCAAGACTTTGGAGAAACTTCTCGTTTTGTCATAAATATCATTTTCTTTGCTTTAGTCACCCCTGAGCGTTTACTTCAGCTTCGAACATTTTTTCTGACGAGAGGAATTACTCCGGGTTTCGTACGAATAATAGAGAGCAAATGTTCAAATGTCGAAGCAATTACTTCAGATTTTTTGAGTGACCTTCGTAGCTTGCTTAGAGTACGAAAGAGGGGTTATGTTAGTTATTGCCAAAGTTGGTAGGATTAAGAAGCGTGTGAAAAACGGTACATACATTACAATTTTTTAAAGCTGAATTAAAATAGCAGAATTTAAATAAATCGAGCTAAGAAACTATACCGAGAGAAGACTATCTGATCTGAGGAACTTGAAAAGTCTCTCCAGATTTGAGAAGAAAAACGTTGAATGGCTGAGCAGAGAATTATTTAAGGAAAAGTATGAAATAAGAGGAGGCACTTTGAGCAACGTAAAAATGTGAACATTTTTTTAGAAACGTAGGATAGTTTGGATTTCAGAGCGGTGTGGTAGATGGAATTGGGGTCTACCAAAGTTCTTGTTTCTCTATCAGTACAGTGTTAGAATCCTTTTCTTCCAATCCTTGAGACTTATAGGACAGTTCCCCGTTGTACTAAGGTTAGGAGTCTCTGGGTTTGTGGGTCTCCCAAAGTTCATTCTGGGTAATCCAAAAACAATTTTACGATAAAATCTGTGCTAAAATCTTCCAAATAAAAGATGAATAACATGTACTACCGAGTTACATATTTCTCCTGTTTTTATAAAGATAAATAATGATCTGGATGACATTAAATCCCCTCCCGGCAATGCGAATACATTCATACACATGATGTATTTCTCTTCTCGGCTTAGAGGTCCTACAGATGTGTTATATAGGCAACTTGTGGAGGAAATATTGCTAATTTCTTTCGGTGACTAGTGTCTAACTCGACTATTATACAATTATGTTTTGTTTTATAGAAAAATAATTTCGTTTAGTAATTTCAAAATTTGCAAGAGGATAATTTGGATTGAGATTGAATTGAATGTGCCTTATTTTACGTGGCGAGACTCAGGCCATGAGGCCTGCTCTTCCGCCTGACCACGCAAATTCCGCTACGCTCCTTTCACCAACCATGGGAGAAAGAAGGTATTACTTGGGAGACGAAACAGGCGATTTGAATTTAGCTCAGATGCATCATTTAGGCTTGAGGCTTTTACATGCAGTAAATTACTAACATGGGACAGCCGGCTTTACTTCTCCTCCGAAGAAAGGCGTACGAAGGTTTTTTCGCCCTTAAAAATCCACGGCTTCGATCGGGTTCGAACCCGCAAACTTGGGTATAACAGTCCGATACGCTAACCGTTACACCATCCGCGCCGCCGCCATGAGATGAAATGTTGCGTGTGTTTAAATTTCGATCAAGCGAATTTAAATAAAGTATCTTAGGGGAAACGATATAAAAATCTTTTGGGGACACTGACTTGCTGACCGAGGTGGGAAAAGGGAACGCTTGAACAGGATGGTAGAAGAGAATTAAATATTGAGAACAAACTTCGAACTTGTCTGCAAAGTGAGAAATTTGAGGTTTACGGTGTATTTGACTGTTTGGAATAAATCAGGGAAAACATGATATCGACATCAGTTTCAAGCCTACAACTCAGCTACGCAACTTATTTAGATCGGCTAAGGATGCAAGAAAGCCATTATCATCTGCAGGAGTCTATAGAATTCCCTATTCTTGCGGCTCCGTATACATTTGGACCACTTAACGGAGCATAAACACCCGTCTCTCCGAACACAAAAGAAACTGTCGTTTTGGCCAAACTGAAAAATCTGCAGTAACCGAACACGCTTTTTCCGGTTGTGAGCACGACGTAAGATTTGAAGATGTTGATGGTTTATCCTGTATGGAACACTATCATGCCCGTCATCACCGTGAGGCCATCGAAAATTATAAACATCCATTTAATTTTAATAAAAAAGGAGAAGGGATAAAAGTCCAAAAGTGTGGACCACGAAACCTACACTCCGTCGAGTGAAGCCTAAACGTCAACAGTCGATACCAGCGCCCTAGCCGACAATGACCAGTGCCCCAGCGCCGTGAACAAAGAAGAAAAGTTTACCAGTCACCAGTGAGTTGTGTAAAAGGGCAATGCGTGACACCGTCCACTGAAGCTGTCTGCTGCAGTATACGAACGAAACGTTTGGGGAAAAAATGTCCGATAGCCTACGGCTATGTAGTCCGAAAGGTATTTTTAATAATAATAATAAATCAGGGAACGTTTGGAAGTCTATGTTTGTTCTGAAAACCTTGAATTGTGTGAATGTCACCAGTAGATATGTTGGTTGATCCCGGGTTTAGGGTGGCACGGTTCCTTTGGTTCCTTTTATGATTCATTATTTCTCGCGATTCCTATGTTTATAGTTGCGCGGTTCACTATAACAACTGAATTATTTATGCTCAATGTTAAATGAGAAGAAGTCACATGATAATTTGTTGGCGTGGAATTGTGTGTATTTTCGCATTTCAAGTCTTCTTCAAATAGGTTTGTGTATCTACTGAGATGGAAGGTATGAATTTTCTTAAAAGTGAGTGTTCCCTTTAAAATAAATTCTCTTAAAAGTGAGGGAGGTATATAATACAGCGTGAGCGCCGGAGCGACAGCGGAGGCGCGAACCAGGTCTCGAGAGCGAGGGCCGGAAGGCCCTCGCGAACGTAGCACGTTGGATCCGTCGGGTAGCGACGTGCGGTAACACGTCGCGGAGCACTTGGTGAAAAAAATGCGTTGGTTAAAGAATTGTGTAGGTTATAAAATTAAATTTGTAGCGTGAACAATACGAATAATCAGTTCACTTAATGAGAGTACGTTGCTACGGAGATTTATACGTACAAGGGGCTTTGGAGCAGGGGGTAGCTATTCTCCCAATCTACCTTTATTTGAAATAATTATATTTATTGCTGTAACATCATGAACTTAACTACACGCGACTACTACGTATAAACAAGGATTCAGTTCATGGAGTCGATTCTCTTCTAATGAACCGAATTAGTGAATCAAAGGAACCGTGCCACCCTAAACTTGGGATTTACCGAGATGTTTAACCTGGCTGGGCATGAATATGCTAGTGCTGATCTTATGCTACTTTTATACGTATATAATATCATTTTTGTTTCCCATTTTTAAAGTTGTTGTTTCTTTTTGCTCATTGATTTTAATGTGTGATTTTCAAATTAAACGTCAACCTACACAGTTAGTAGGCGTGGACGAGTTTAGCCAGGGGTGTTGTGTGTTGTCTATTGTGCAGGAAATTGTTTTGGTTTTCTGAGAGTGAAACTCTTATTTTTTGCTTTATTATTTTTTTATATACGTAGGTATTTATAATGTGAATAAATGATTGAATGTGATCATATATTCTAAGTATGTTTTAATGGGATGTGTAGATTGCTGTATCAAAAGTAAATAAGGCTATTGTTTGGTATTTTTGTAAGGCTTGTAGTTTGGCATTTTGGAATAATTTGAAATGAAAGTACTGAACAGTGTGGAAGCTTATACTGACCAATGGGGAACGCCAGAGTAGATATTATGGGTGTTTGAGTTGGTTTGGTTTATTTTAACTGGAAAAGTTCTGTTAGTGAAGTAGATAAAAATAATTTTTTGGAAGAAGTCTGGACTACCTAGTTGTTGAATTTTGAAGAGCAGTCTTTTGTGTCATTGATGTCAAAAGCTTTCGTTACATCAAGGAATGCGGCAATTGTGTGCTTTTTGGTGTGAAGCCTGCGAAGGGGTGATGTTGAATAATTGGATTTGAAGCCAAATTGAGTTTTGGGTACACAGTTACAATCATCGAGAGAGCTCGTTAGAAGGTCTACTAATAGTTTCCCAAAGTTTTGGCAGAACAGAAGGGAGCAAGGTAAGATTGGTCTTTAATTTGTGAAATCATTTGGTTGGTTTTGGTTTGTTATATATTGAGAAGACTGATATATTTTGTGGTTTTTGACTTTCTTAAACCAACCGCAATTTCTGCAAGTAACTAATTAATGATATTACATTAAATTAATTAATTTAGAATTAATTCAAATGATGTGAAATTAATGAAAATAATTTGAAATAATATGAAATAAATTTAATTAATATAAAAAATAATTTATTTAATTTGAAATAATTTTAAAATATTTCAACTAATTTAAAATTAACTAAAATTAAATATTTTCTCAATTATTTTTAAATGTAGCTAATTTTACAGAATCATTTTCCATTATACCTTTAAATAGTGGGTACTTAAAATGACCTCAAATGTTTCATCCTGATATTGAAAGCATTCTGAAGAAAAGTGAAAAATATAAATGATTATTCGTATATGTTCCGCAAGTGTATCTTCATATCCAAAATATTCCATTCTTTGAAAACATTTACCCACAAAGTAACGTAAATGAGACACTTAATTCATTGATTTGACTTCCGTTGTACTTTCCTCTGTTCCTCATATTTATATTTACCTTGATGTGTTTCCTTGATAATAATATGTTCGTTGTAACACACTCTTGATTCCACCAGTGATGGAGAGTACCAAGGTACAGATATTTCATACTTAGTGTTAGTTTCATCATGAGTGATTAGAAAGGAACATAAAATCGTCAGCAATACAGGTATACCCCAAGCAAAGGCTGAAAGTGCGAGGAATAACTTTCTGCTTCTTTTATTCGAGTGTGTGACCTGCAAACTAAAGAAGAACTAGTGATGCTACATTTTCTATTACACACATTTTCTATTAACACTACAACGCACATTCTCTTGTTATTTGAAACGGATGCCTAATATTATTATTGTTCTTGAACCCACAAACGCGTTTCCAACCCACAAACTTTTTATCCAAGCTGAGATTCGAACTCGCGTATTTAGGTATTTAGGTTTATCAAGCTTGCTAAACCGCCACTGCACCAAATGCCTCAGGCTGAATAACAACATTCTTACCGCTTTAAAAAGAAAGTTGAAGAGGTGTAATATATATTCTTCAAGCTTGATATTCACTTGATTTTCACTTGATATTGATTGAATTATGAAGAACACATTTCGTTAAGAAAATAATTATCTTCATTATTGTAATTGTAGGAACACTCCGAAAATCAGGGATTTCAACGAAAATGAGTCCATTATAACATTCTTTACGCTATCGAGCGCAATGAAAATTTAATAAACACCTTGGTGCCGGTTTTGAATATATATATATATATATATATATATATATATATATATATATATATATATATATATATATATATATATATATGCGTGTGTGTTTATTCAAAAACCATGATGATCCATGATCTAAGCATGAGCAAGAATATATATTACCTATTTCTAATGCGTGCAGAAGTTGAAAGATAACAGCTGCCTGTCGACCTGTGTGAACTGTCTATGATTTTGGTAATGTCTAGTATCTAGGGAAAATCCAAGAATATTAAGAAAGTTTCGGTTTTGACTGAAAATGTAAATATTTTATTGTGTTTTTTTCTATTCTCATTCTGCACTAACCGTCTGAATTCTCATTCAATATTTTACAAAAACGGTATTTTACTTAATAAGATACACCGAATATTAAATCAATATATTTTGGGAGAGGTGAGTTTACTTATAACGGTGGGGTTAAATGTCAGTATAAAAGTTGATGGCTTTAGAAAAGTTGAATGTTATTTTGATCTCTTGATGAATGTAGAATGGCAGTAAATTTGCATCCACTTGTTTTTCATGATTTTATTTGAGACGTACTAATCCTATGATTTTATTTGAGATGTACATATGGTATGATTTTATTTGAGACGTATTTGAGACGAACCTTCCAGTCGCGTAAGATCAGACTTATCGTAAGCAATGACTCACTGACAATGAGAATTCAGACGGTTAGTGCAGAATGAGAATAGAAAAAAACACAATAAAATATTTACATTTTCAGTCAAAACCGAAACTTTCTTAATATTCTTGGATTTTCCCTAGATACTAGACATTACCAAAATCATAGACAGTTCACACAGGTCGACAGGCAGCTGTTATCTTTCAACTTCTGCACGCATTAGAAATAGGTAATATATATTCTTGCTCATGCTTAGATCATGGATCATCATGGTTTTTGAATAAACACACACGCATATATATATATATATATATATATATATATATATATATATATATATATATATATATATATATATATATATATGGCTCCAAAACGCTCAAATGACTTTTTTTACAAATGGGATCCCAATTTTTGAATGAAATTTTTATATGAAAACAGGCTTTACTCGTATATGATATTCTTATGCCTAGCGCGCACTGGGTCGGTACGGCACGCACGGGATTTTGTTGATTACATTATTTCCTGTGAGAGTGCGCCCACTAGCACGTCACAGACGGGAGGCGGCAATTCGCACCTTCCTTCGGAGGAAATATTTTTGGACATTCGGATGTGCCGTTCTGTCCGTACTGATGATATCATCAGCTAGTTAGGACAAACGTAATGGATTGGGAGGTGATTTCGCTATTTCAGTTGTGCGGTTTTATAAAGCGTGATCAGCGATCATGGATATGTCCAACTTAATTTTATTAATCCAAAATTACCGCGAGCTATACAACAATTCTTTTGCACTTTTGGGAATTTAAATGTGTCTGGGAAAAGTCAGGCCTGTTCCACCTAATAACCGTGTTTTCTTCATTTGAAAAAAAGATGAAATTATTTAAGAGTCGTTTTGAAAACATCACAAACATTTATAACAATCCCAAAAATTAAAAGATGGGTTTAAAATTTCCAGGGTCTTGGGTTGAACCAGCGTTTAGGATGCATTCATTTTGAAGAAAATACTGTTTACAGTTTCTGCCCTAGTGATTTTCACGGATAATAATAGACATTTTGAAAAAACACAACATTGTTTCGATTCATGCGCCATTAAAAATGCGCAAATACGCACATCGATTTCTTCAGCATTACGTAACTTATTCTACACGAGAATGTGAAAGTAGGAAAGGCACAGTCAGTCGGAAAACATAAGATATTCTTCAGGAAACAAATTTCTTACCTGAAGCCCATCGCCATGTTTACACAAAGGGCAGTGAGCCAGAACCAAGCAGCTGTCAGCAAGAAATACATCCATAGAGCTGCAAACAGAAGAATCAGTCATTAATTAAATCATCATGCAATTGGCTTCTCATGTTGTTTACATACTATATCATTGTTGTTTTTAATAAGTAAATCCTTTTTACTTTCTCGTATACGTACGTGTATATCGAGTAATACACGTAGTATAAAAAAAGTTATGTAATTCTGCGCCAAAAAACGGCGAATTTTCGGCAGAAAAAAATTCATATCCGGGCCCTGGTAACGAAAAAATAGATAAATCCAATTGCTAAATTAAGAAAAAACATCTTCTAACACGTGGAGTAGCCAGAATTCGTTTTGTGGGTCATTGATGCCGAAAGACCAATTGAAAGCAAAATGTCCGTCTGTCCGTCTGTCATGTCTCTCACGTCATTTTTTGTCATGTCTCTCACGTCGTAAATATTTACACTAGAATCGATTTATTCACATTATATTTATAGGTAAATGTGCTTTAAATAATGTCAAATAAAGTTTCTCGAAAACTCAACAATTTTCTGTAAAAATGTTCTCAAAATTCCGCATTTTCAGAAAAGCTCAAACGCCATTTTTTCAAAAATAGCTCCAAATTTTTCCAATAGATAGTGTTAAATTCACTTTTTAATATGGCGTAAAGTTCATTTTGGTGTATTGTTTTTCAAAAATTACACAACTTTCATTTTTTTGACCCCTCACGCCGTTAATATGGATATTTCCATCAATGTGTATGCATTATTACATTTGTGAGTGGAAGTACTTCAAATTACTTTAAACGAAGTTTTTCGAAAACTCAATAGATTCCTGTGGAAAAATAGCTTCAAATTTTGCATTTACAGCAATGTTAAATTGCCATTTTCATGAAAACCGCTTCAAATTTTAAGATGAAAATTTCTATTTAGGACGAGTTTTCACATTTCTTTAATATTCTTGAAGTAATTCAACTTGAAGCAATAGTAGAAAACTTTACTGCGAGAAAGTCTGTGCCGTTCTGTAGCAGCTCTGGGTTATTAATATATTTAGTCTTAATTGAATACCCATGATTTGCTATAATTATATTTTCGATCTCGGGAACTATACCAAAAAACCCGAAGTGAAATTGCCTCCTACTTTCCCTTCTATATCCAGGATATGTATTAGGAAGAAAAATCAAGTCAGGCCATCTTATTCGGCATTTCTTTCGTTCCCTTTCCTACATTCTCTCCATCTATCTCCCTCTTTCTGTTCATCTTTCACTTTTGTTAAGAATTTTTTTAAAATTATTTATTTAAGTTCTTAGAAGAAACTAGGTTTTGGCTCTCGTAGTTACAAAAATACAGTACTTACAAATATAAAACGGTTAAAAAATTGCATGAATACACATGCATTAGAGATATATCATTAATATCGTACTTGTAAACATGAGATTCACAATATATAATCAATTGCAAAATACAATTTACCAGATTAAATTTTGTAAGGAGTTTAATAATCTTCATATGTCCCGAACAGGAGTTGAACATAAGATATCCCTCAGGAAAGAAATTTCTTACCTAAAGTTAAGAAATTGTTTTCGCAGAAACTGCATTGTCACTGCAGTGCCTCTATCCTAGGTTCGAGTCCCAGTGATGGCAGGATTTTCGACGCTAATTAGTTACACCATTCAGCGGAGGAAGATCTCCGCCACCTCCCGAGGAAAGCACATGAACTACACTTACCAAATTATCGCAAAATCACAACTGCATTTGAACATCTGCCGCAATCATCAACTACATTTGATTCTTCCCCGGATTTTCTTAACACTTCCAATTTTTTTTACTTGATTTTTGAAGAGATTTAAACTCCACACAATCAATCAAATTTGTGTTCACTTGAACTTCTGCAATTGCTACATTTTTTGCTGTGTACGCGTATCTATCTCAGCATTAAAAAGCGACTGTCTTGTTTATGCGGAAAAGGTATTACTTAAGTTTAATAAGAGTAAGTTGTGGGTCATATTTATTTGAAAATCAGTATTTGCACGCTTAAGAACGTAAATATGAGAAGTAGAATGTAAATAAAGCTTCATTATCTACCATTAATCACAGTTTAGTTTGGTTTTGGTTTTATTTGTATTCACTTGAAATTCTTCTAGTTCCAAGGCAATGCTGTTGCAGGGTTTTACACTTTTATTTAAACAATTCGGTAATAGTGCTGAAAATGAAATGAAATCTGCCGCTCCATTCACGTGTTTAACTTTGAGATGGCAACAATCAGTGTTGCCTTCCTCGTGAAAGAAAATTATGATGTCGTGGAGTAAAAATTACCTCTGGATGAAGGGGTTCAATCAACGCCACGTACATAGATCTATTGAGATGGCGATGAATTAATTTCAGATGTATCTACTGAGGTCGCAGCGCTAACACACGCAAAAATACGATTTTTGGAAATTTCTTAGACTCTACTGGCCGGATCCGAAAACAAATTATCAATTATCATTTTACCAGTCAAATTATCAAAATACTGATTCACTGAGACGTGACAAATGACACCCGTTACATCTCGATTGGTGTATGAGACGTGGTCTAACGTGAGTGACGGACTCACGGACGAAAGAACGGTCGCCCGATCGCAGTTACTCAAATACTATATAGAGATAATGTGGATTTTCCAATAAATATTGGATCTGAACAAAATATCTGGAGTATAGCTGTACTATAACCAATTCATGAAATGAAAGAACACGTGAACGTAATAAAATCAGCTGTCGATGCAATTTGTTTTCTACTTAATCCGCCGATATTTCATTTCTTTTCTGCGTATGATTATTACATAAGATTAGCTGGATAGATAATTGGATAGATATCTGGTTAAAATATATTTACTTAACATCCAAAATTATTTAAATCGATTATAGTTTAATAATTAATCTTGTGAGTAATGATGAACATGTGAATGATGAAATATAACTTCAAGTTTTATTAATCAATTGGAATTAATTGGAATTCAGTTAAATAACGTCAGCAAAAACTCTTTGAGATATATGAGGGGGAAAGAAAATAATTTAAAAATATAGGCAACTTTCTCGAATAGAATAGCTACCGAACTGCATGTATTACAATTGAATAATTTCTCATCAGAGCCCGAAAATTGACAAAAAAAATTCTACATTTTTGCGGACTTGTTACTTTCACAAATTATTGAAACATCTAGTGGAACAGTCCAAAATATTATTTACCAACGAAATTAAACGTCCCATCTTACAATACAAACATTTATCTCTGTGTGCCTCATCCTTAGTATTGTCAATTGATCAAGCCTTTAAAAATATACCAAAAAATACCAACAAAAAAACTTACCAAAATACTTGCAGACACCTGCAAATTCTAACGGAATGGTAGATCTTTCCCTTTCATCCAATCGGTCACTCATTGCTATATAATACCCAATCTGACCGATATTAAAAGCAAATAGGCAAGCAGCATGACTAAAAAGGCACCAGCCATGGATCTTCTGTCTCATACTTCTGTCGCTTGCTATAGATATTAGCGATACCAACAACAGCAAAGCTGAGAGTACACACAAAGGACGAAGGAGCCAATAGACTCCTCTAGAAAAACGTGGATACTCGCAGTAGAATAGCGCTTCGTTTAAGCTGCTACTGCTGCTGTTGCTGCTATAGTAGTCGTAGCATGTTTCCCAGGTTGAAAATTGTAACTGGTGATAACCTCCGGCGTGGCGAGCTATGTATGCATCCCGATCGTTAAAAGGCGCGCGACGGAATGGTTTGCACGAGTAACCAGTCTCGTAGGGAAACTCGGGATCAAAGAGTTCTCTGAGGGAGGATTTTTTCGTCGTCCATTTGCTGTCAGCATGATCTTTACAAAACCATTCTCCTTCATTTTTCTCTATCAAATACCCCCCCGCGCAACACTCTCTTACGCATTCTTCTTTATTGCACCTCGTCTCAACGATTATTGCGAAGGGGCCCAGAGTCCCTTGTGCTGCGTCCACGCAGTATTCATTGGTTTTCCTAAACCCTCCTCCCGGCTTGGGCCTCGCTATGTATCCTTCTCCAATGAAGGTTAACATATTTGGCGACAGGATCTCGTTTTGAAGCTGAGTTGACTTCCGGAATGAAGAACTGTTTACAGAAGAGACTTGACCAGTTCTTACAAAAGATTTACACATCACAAATCTGATGTATTGCAGTGGGAGACCTTGCGGCAACCAAAGCTGCGCCCATTTCCAGTTATTTTCGGAAAAATAACTAAGGCATGCGTCGGACACGTTATGTGGCCAACTAGCACCAACGCACGATCTACCGTCTTCTGCCAGCATTTCGTCTAAGCCGCAACACTTATGCAAGACGAACCGATTGTCTTCTTGGTTAGCACCCGCTTTAACCGCCAGAATCATCAGGTGCAGCACGAAAAAGATGTGCGAACGCATGGTCGTTGAAGAGGACGATGATGGTTGAGTGGCGCTGAGATTTAATGTAACTTTGCGTCTGCACACTGCCCTCTTCTTTCCACTCGCACAATGTTCTATTAATATTTCTCAGCCAATAAATGAAAGACGCAAGTATTGTTTAAGAAAGCCTTGCGAATTCGTTGAACCGCTGCGGAGATCTTGGGTGAGCGCTGTTTGAAGGTTCAGGTTTAGGCTGTGCGCCGCAAATATTAGAAGCAACGCGGTCTGAACTGCGATTCTCAGTCAATCCCTGAAGGAATGAGTTATCGTCACTGGGAACCTCTTGAGTTCTCTGATGCACTGATCGTTCTGGTAGAGAGCTAGACCAACGACGTGGTTGGGCTCAAGGCGCGTCCATAGATACCAGCGTCCAAGAGAGCGCGTCCCTGACTGAGCCAGATGGAGAGCCATTGCAAAGAAACCCACACCTTCCTTCCCGGCTGCCCGTCTCCGGGATGTGGCGAGAATTTGCGACACAATTCTGTCCTTCAGTGGAAAAAACAGCAATAGTACAAGTAAAAGTAAATACTAAATAAAAGTTTAGTGTTTTGATTCAACCACTAGGCAGCGAATTTATTTGTTTATTTATTTATTTATTTATTTATTTATTTATTTATTTATTTATTTATTTATTTATTTATTTATTTATTTATTTATTTATTTATTTATTTATTTATTTATTTATTTATTTATTTATTTATTTATTTATTTATTTTACGTCAAAAAACAGTTGAAACTACGTATGACGTTCTATGGGGAGAAGTGAATTCTGTGCACATTTTCAAAATTCTGTGATCCCTACACTAAGTCATATACTACATGAATTTTGAAAATAAAACTTAAAGAAAAGCTTTCATGTAATAAAATCTATTTTCAATGATAAATAAGCAATAAATTTTGGGCTCTTAACCATGATGTCCTTCGTCAAGGAATAATTCTTCTTGCCGCAACAACATGGAAACGATAATTTGAATAACTATATTTCAATATTGAATTATTCTCAAAATATTTTCTTATTACATTTTGTGAAAGGATTGTAAATATTAACAAAAAATATACATGTTTGTGTCTTTTGGGGTTTAAGATTTGGAAATGGTCGAAAAAATTGATTACCATAAATATTGGAAAAACAATGTCTTTATTTTTACGAGATCAAATATATGAATATTTTAGAAAATTATTTTTTACTATTGTAAATGTAACTATTCTGAATGTCAAGTTAAGTGAATAAATTGGTTCAGATGTGGAATATTCAAAGACGAATATAACAAGTATGCTATGTTTGTCCTCGTAGTTTACTACGTACTTACGTAGTGATTGTATTTCCAATGCATTTTGAAATAGTTTTAAAACTACAATGGATTCTTATGGTGTTTTTGTTCGCAAAAGACAACGCTGCAATGCCCCCTATGTCTACGTCAACATTTAAATTTTCTATAAAAAAAACGCTAAGAGGTAAGTGGCTAAGAAATGTATGTAAACAATCCTGGTAGCTCACAATGAATACTACAATGAAGTTATACTTTGCGTTCATCATTTTCATTCTTTCGTACTTAAAAGTTTATGATTACTGAAGGTGTTTCCCTATTTTAAATTGTCGGTGCGTGTGCTTCATCAAATATCAAAATTTGTGTACTATGACTAATACATGATTCTTTTCACCCTAGCCCAATTATCATCCAGTAATCCAGAATAATGTATATATATGAAAATATCCTGACCCACTTAACAGGAAATGTTACAAAGAGATGAAAAGAATTCGATTAAGTCGTATGAAGAACATATCGTAGGAAATTCTGAATATTTTCCGTCAAAATATTTGGTTTTAAAACTTATGTACCCTTGTAATTTTGAACTTGTTAAGAAAGAAAACAAATTAATTAATTTCTATAAAAATGTAAGACATTGGATACATTTCCATTATCGTACTTTAGTAAATAGTGAGCTAAATATGTTTAGCTGTGCCACTCTTGAGAAACTATCTCATGAATATTTAAGAACGAGAGTAGTAAATATATGAACCGTGACATATGAAGCAAAGTGGACAATTTAGAAAGCCTTTTTGTTTTCTGTAAGCTGTCTGTAATCTTTTGTAAGCTGTCCTAAAAAATAAGCTCTTCGAATACGAAAATGTAAAATTAAAAAAAAGAAGGTTTGGCATAATTTATGTTTGAAAAAAAGTCATTTTGTAATTGTTTCTCAAAACAGTCGCCATTGTTTCTGTATTTTTCCCTTCACTTAGAGCAAAGGCAATTAGAAAATGACGCGGGTCTCATTTTCGTTAAACTGTCTGAATTTTTGAAAATTGCTGAAGTTATAAATAATGAGAGAATTTATGTGCTGTTGTAGTGCCACAGTATATTCGGCTTATAGGGGACCGAAAAATTGAGAAAATATCAAACATTTCGTTTTGATTACGAGATATAGCAGGTGGAAAACCGCGATTATGTTCCAGTGTTGGCCACTGATGGAAAATGTCGGTAATGCTCTGATACTTGCCCGTTAATATTCTATCTCCTGAAACCGGCTTTGGTGGCTCAGGGCATCAACTGATGACCTGCAGTGCCTGTGACAAGGAGGTCCTACGGTTCAATCCCCGACGGTGAGAGGATTTCGAGTTTTGCTGCTGTCTTGAGGAGAATTCTAGCGGTCGGCTGGTCTGATCGGTAGTTTTCCGTTGTTTCTCCAGTCAACACGCCCAGGTAAACACCGGAGCAGTATTTTAACAAACGGGCAACGGACTGCGCGCGATTTTTTCTTCTTCTCTTTGTCCTATCCGTACTCCTTACTTATACACACTTACACTTACTTGCATTACACCACCACTCTTGTT
The DNA here is from genome assembly GCA_011170035.1 of Teleogryllus occipitalis. Lineage (NCBI taxonomy): Eukaryota > Metazoa > Arthropoda > Insecta > Orthoptera > Gryllidae > Teleogryllus > Teleogryllus occipitalis. The sequence continues at coordinate 20,890 of BLKR01009002.1, forward strand.
GGGAGTTTAGTCGCAAGCATAGAGCTTGTCCCGGCTAGCGCGGTGACTCACTGGTAGGAAATACCTGGTTGGAGAAAACCTTGCTAGCCAACGGTAGGATGGCGCCGGATCTCACCATCTAGCAGGTGATTACACCACCACCTTCCAAAGAGAAAACGAGCTCTACACTTACGGGACTAACGATCTTTGCAGCTGAGGCGAATCACTACTCAGTCAACATCTCCTCAAGGTGTTTCATGCATTTTCTAGTTCGTGTTATATTATTGCATTAATAATATTATTAAGATTTTGAGCTTGTTCTTTTAATTTAAAACAAGAAGAAAGAAGTAAATTATTTTCATTGTATTCTTCACTACTAGCAGCCATATTCTGTACATTCTGCAAGTTGTATGTCTCAAATTCTTATTGTTGAAATGTGCTTGAAGTTGCTACTATTGAGCCACTATAGAAGAAGTCTTTACTTTATCTTGCCCCCACTTTCTTTTTGACAAAGAATACGCATTGATGTCTCAGCTAACTACGTTGACGTTGATGAGAGTGACAATTTAAAGAAATGTTTGCAATATTGTTACACAGAGTCGCGGTTTGCCGCTGTCGTCATGGCTTCTTAGGGTGATGACTAAGAGACCGCTGTGGTGCCATCGGCTACCGCAAGGAAAGGGCGGTAGCGACGCGGTGCAGTTCGTGGTCTTGAATTTAAAGGTGTGCATCGCATTCCTTCTAACTTATCTCCCCCGTCTCTGCTTCCTTTCTTCTTCTCCTCCTCTCTCCCCCTCTTCTCCTGACACACGTACACACACACATCGGAAGGGAAGATGGGAGTGCATTAAGGACCATGGAAATTACAAGTGATGTAAAAAAAGGGAGAGATTTCGAATGTTCCTGTTTACACGTTTTTCCAATACCATTCCAAACGGTTATCGTATGTACCTCAAGATTGTTCTTAAATATGTTAAGTGTGTTTTAAACATTTTATCGGAATTTAATTACTATCGTGTTTTTGGAGTAATATGCAATTAAAATTTTGAACGATCATATATTTGAATTGTTTGCAGTTTACATTTAACCATGTATCTCGCATATTGTTGTTGATATTTACTTTTTGGCTCTTACTTCGTTGAGATAACACATTGAATAGTCAGAATCCATGTTTGTGGGTCCTAGATCCGGAAACATCGTTGGAGGGCAAACTGTTTCTGTCCGCCCGCCTGTGGTCAAAGCTTGCGCCAAAACGGTTCATCCGCTTTCCTCAATTGTTATTCCTTCAACAATGTAAATTCACTCGAGTCCCTCTGAGTTTGAAAATACTATTTTGATTTTCAAAGATACGTAAGATGGAGTCTGAGAAATATGTTCAATCTTTTTTTCAACAATGTATCTTGAGTTTTTTCCTAAATTTTAAAAATTGTAAATGTTCAATTTTTTCGGCTTCTTACGACAGAGATTTTTTTTCAATGAAATCTGTTTCTTAAAAACAGATCTTGAAATAAGGTCGTGTATAATTTTTCGAAAATTTGAGTAGTTTTTGCGTAATTTTGCGTGCAATATTGATGATTTTTACGTTTTTAAAACATTTTTTCGTAAAACCACCTCCAATTTATTTCTTTAAATTTTCTCCTCGCGTCTATCAAAAGACAGTAAAAAAATGGTGCGAGTCTCATATTTGGGGAACTCTCTATATTTTGGTGGTATCTCTATATAGTATAACTTGGTGTCTGAATAATTACGATGCAGTGTAAGAAGCGTAAGTATGAAGAGGAGCATGGAGTTTTTAATACAAACTGAGAGGAACAATTTGTTTTTGTTCAAGGCCAGTAATCTAAAACGCCAGCATGACACTAACCGCAGTGGTTTCAATAAAGAATTACCTGTTGGCTCTCAGTTAAAGAAAACCAAACTGAAATCACTAAAGGAAAAATTTCATGGTCAGAGTAGGGTTCTGTCAACTTTTACCATGAAAACAGTTTTGACTACATCATCTTGGCGTTTAATATTTCAAAAGCAAAAAAGCCTTACACAGAGGAGGAGTTTATTAAGAAGAACATGGTAAAAGTTGTTTGTTTTAGAATCCGAAAATAAACTGCAGAGAGTAATCAAATAAATGCCCGCTGCTAGACACAGGGAGTCGAGTTTCTGTAGAGAGGCGAGTTTCTGTATTTGTGCGGTACGTGTCATAGGACAATGAGGTGGTAGAACTCTTAGACCTAGTTACATTGAAGGATACTACTCGTGGTTGTAACATTAAAGAAGCCCTGGATGGTGTTTTACAGAAAAGCTCAGTTCCTATCGATAATATTGTCAGCATTATTGCTACCGATGGTACACCATCTATGACTGGCACGAAACAAGGGCTTATTGAGCTTTTAAATGCTGACACATCATTTTTGAGTTCATACCTGTACATTGTTTTATTCACAGCGAACATTTAGCAGCAAAATATTTTCAATACCTGCATATTAAGCAGGTAGTTCAAAAAATTGTGAACTGTATTCGCTCCAGTGCTCAAACACACCGACAGTTCAAATTTATAGACGATATGAATAATGCTTAATGACCCATAGTGGTTGTTAGATCGGGCTTATTTTTACAGATGTGGTCCATCATTTAAAAACACTAAACATATCTTTACTAGGAAGAGAAAATCTTATTTCTGATTTGACCCAAACTGTATTTAGTTTTCATAGCAAATTAAAGCTTCTTGGCAAAGACCTTCAAACTAAAATATTTGCTCACTTCAAATATTTAAAGAAAATTATTGAAAGCCTTCCTGACGTTCAGGTGGAAACTAAAGCATACTTGAGTAAAATGTCTGGCCTAGCTGAAGAAATCTATGGTAGATTTAATGATTTGAGATCACTTAAACCATCATTTTTATTCCTGGAAAATCATTTTGCTGTTGATGTTGTGAGCGATGGCTGTCCTGTTTCATCACCAAACACAAAGGATACAGCCGCTGCACAGTTGGAGCTACTAGAACTACGAGAGAACAAAGGTCTAAAAGGACTCAAATGAAGTGGCGTTTCTACCAAAGAATTTTGAAAGAATATTCCAGAAGAAAAATGTCCACTAACATAGAATGTGCTAAGAGACTGATCACAATCTTTGGCACAACGTATGCGTGTGAATCACTGTACGCAATGCTTAAATTCATTAAATCTAAATATAGATCTACAATAACTGATGAACATTTAAATGAACTTCTGCGAACTGCGATTACCAATTATCAGCTAGATAATTTAACAGCAAAAGCTAAATATCTAATGTAAAAGTCTAACAAGCACTCGAAAAAGCACTTCTCAAAAGTAAAATTGGATTCCTTCATGTGTTCCTGAATAATAATGTTCTGCGTAATGTAAAAAAAATGTTCCTTCAGTTTTTATAAAATGAAAAATGTGTCTTCATTTTATAAATCATTCTATTCTTCACAATGCGGCTTACTCCGAATTTTTGCGGCTCCCACATCTAAGGTTAGTGACCACCCCAATTTTTTTTCCAAAAGCAGCAATAAAGAAAGTTTATGATCACTTAAAAACAGTAGTTTTCTCGTAATATCTATTTGAAATTAATGTAATTTATAAAAAAAACTAATAACGCTAAAAAGAATGGCGCACGCCTGGTTTTCGTTGAATTGTCTGAAAATTGCAAACTTATAAATAATGCGAACAAAGTATGAGCTGTCGCAACACTCGTTAACATTTGAAAAGGAGTTGTGCAGACGACATCGTGTCACGTAAAATAACTAATAAACAATATCCACTAAACATTAGTTTGTTGTCAACCCCACAAGACATTGTTAATTCTTCAAGACATCTAATTCTTGGGGTTGTGGAATGTAACCCATATCACAGGAATATGTTATAAACCAACATTATTTGCTCATATTTTGTTCTATTTTTCTCCGGCATAAAATTATTACGCTCGAAATAATGAATAGCAACAATAAAATGGATGGTAAATGGATTTCTAAGTCAGAAAATTTCTTCAAAACGTTAATTAGCTTATTAACACTTTTGAAGTTTCGCATGACATAAATTAATGATATTTTAAACAGACTTGATTCATAGCATTGTTTAAAAAAGATACGAAAGTACGCTTGGGAGTTAATAAGCATAGAAAGTTCTCAATTTATTAAATGCAATTAAATTTATTATACAAGTATTACTATCATGTTATCTTTTTAATTTGACGAGACGTCATTAAGATATCTACGAGAACATGTTAGCATGCTATCAACGACCTCTCACTTTACTTAATTCTTTTGTCCTTGGACTCGCGTGGAAGTCATAGTTTACCATTTGATGTTCACGCTTTCGTACCTCCACCAACCCATACGACACATACTCACGCACTCTCCCGTGTATTTGTACTCACGCCGAATACGCAGCCATGCGTAGACTGCCAGTGGCGCTGCTTGTGTAATGTGCAGGTATCAACTTCATCGTAGTTCAGCTCTAAGCGAACGAGTCGTGCTGTTACGGTCGTTGGATCCGTGATTTCAATCTGCTACCTACATTTCGTGACCTGTCTTTTCTTTGGGGATTTTCCGCTGTGGAAGCGATCCTTCCTGGAATTGTTAAATGAGACTCATTTTGTCGACTTATGTGGGTTGTAGGATATTGCGCTTAATAGTTAGAGACTGGTCCACTTTGACAATTTTGTGTAGTATACGCACTATAAACTACCACATACTACTCATACACTACATTCTTTTATGGTCTGATGTGAAGTATTTCAAAGAACCTCTACATTAATTAGTTTGAACAAGTACGAAGAAATGTAATTATAAAAGGTTTGATACAATATATTACAAAAATCTTTTTATCAGTATATGGAAAGTGAAGTAGTACTACATGGAATAAAATCCAACGTCCTTGTGGAATTATTCCGGATATCAGATTCATTTGAATAATTAGTCATTTTTTACATATATCAAAACTTTACGAAGAAGAAATTACGTCTTGTCAGCGTCTGCGATTATTTGCAATCATTGCCAGCAATGGTTTTGTTTTGGTTAATGTGATTTTCATTATGCATTGTCCTTCCGATCTGGTTTTATATGTAGTAGGTAATGATAGAGTTCTAAAAACTTCAAGGTTTTAAAATACTGTGTCCTCCGTCAAACTAACATCATTTGACTGGAAACGGGACAACATCAGATTTATTTCTTCATTATCTTCAGCACATCTGGCTAGTGAGCTAAACTGCCAGTGTATAAACGCCTGTTATAAAAATGAAGGCAGAGGAACACGTGTCTCTACATGATTTGTTGGGTTTGAAAATAATATTAAAGCTGCATGGTATTTTTATTTTTATTTTAAAATTTATGTTTGCTCTTGGGGCTTTCTCTGAACCATTTAAATTTACGGCGTTTAAGTATCAAATGCAAATTTTGTTAAGAGTAGAGTAGTGACTGTACGATTAACTATCAGTTCGAAGATTTTCTTGTACTTTCCGAAATCAGCGACTTAGGTCACGACTTTGCAAAACTTCACATCTAGTTTCATATTTTCGATTTATTGTATTGATTAAAACCAGGAATATATGATTTTGTAATAAACGCACATCAAGAATTGAAAGAACGGTTATTATATATTCTTTAAAGCAAAATCGGTTGGGTTGCACATTTTTTTAAAACAATTTTTGGTTTTCTACTTCCAGATACGTGACGAACAAAGACTACGACGTGGTCTAACGAATTTATATCTTAATTTCATTAAACTAGAATTCACCAACATAAACTACTTTGAATTTATTAAGAATATAGACATGTGTAATGCTTGAAAGTTTGTATACACTTTTCTTACTGAAAATCAGATTAAAATTTAACGAAAGTGTAAAAAAAGTGGGAACATTGAGATATATGAGCAAGTACTACGAAAGAGTAAATTTCTCAACTATCTTTCCAGTTCGTATCCAAAGTCAGATGTTACGAAAATTTTAGCGTGATTTTGAAGCCTACAGTAGTTAAAAATACTGGCTGCAAAGTACTGAACCTCGATCGTCATTCGCTGTAGAATACCAACGAGGCGCAAGGTTAAGCGTGAAATTAGTATACAGTTCGGAAAAATGAATTAACAGTCTGCACTTTTTTTTCACAGAATTCCATCTTCGATCACGACGTACGAATTCCTTTGTGTTGAATATTTTAGGTCGCAAAATTCACTCTCTTACAACGAACTAAAAACGGATATAAGAGAAGTGTGACCGGTTTACAAGAGAAATGTAGATTGGTTTTAAAGCAGTATTACGAAATTTGTAGTCTTAAAGCTTCGCGTTCCAGAATAAACTAGCTTCTTTCCAATGACATTGCGACGTGATAATCTCTGAATCTGAGTTCCGTGTTTCACGTGCGCGCCCTGGAGCTGTCTTCTCCTTGGAGGCGGTGAGTAGCTTGTGCTGCATCTCGGCGGAGAGGTACGGTGGCAGCGGGAGCAGATAGCACCGTGGCGATGAGCGTAGCCGCCGTGGTCTTATCTGTCCCCGGATATCTTGCACGCGAAGTGCCCACAATGGTCGTCACCGCCGTCGCCGCCGCCTTCACCGGCCAATGAACCGGAACACGCGATGCGTGATATAACCGCGAGCGTTATACCAACACTTCAGTTTGTATCCGGCTGCGCGTAGCGCCTTACGGAGCAGATTCTTTAAATTTCAATTAATCGTCAAATTCATTGTATCAATTAATCGTCATAATCATTGTATCAATTAATCGTCATAATCATTGTATCAATTAATCGTCATAATCATTGTATTAATTACTAGAGACCGGATTTTTATGTAATTACATATTTTTTTGTCTTTCTACTTAACATTCTCAAAACTGTAATCTTGGCAAATCGTTATGATACTACCACAATATCCGATTTTTTTATTACATATTTTTTACATATTTTGTATCATATTACATATTTTACATATTTTGCTATTTTTACTTTTTTTTCATTTTATCAATGTTCTTTTATATTATACATATTTTTTATGAAAAGAAGTATTAAAAAAAAATCAGAAATATTTCCACATTATTACTGAGTCCTGTCGAATTGAGATGTGTTTCGTGAAGACGCGGTCGATGTTCTTGCATTCCGGCGCGCCTTCTTCAGTTATCTCAGAGGCGGGAAGTGCGCGTCAGCGACTGTGATCAGTTTCACCTTCAGGTATGAAAAATATCACTGACGCCAGGATTGGTGATCTTTAACCTTAAATTCCGAGAAAATTTGGCTGTCGCCGACGTATAACACTTCAATGAGAATGCTGCACGCTGCAGTGATTGCTGGTGGTAGTTTTCGTAGGAGGGTCTCAGAGTGTACGAGGGCTTCTATTTCGTCTAGTCAGCCGCTAAATTACCGTTTTGAATAGCAAAGGATGAAGCTTTTCTTGCTGATGGGAAAGTTGTATGGTGAAAAATGTGCATCAACTTGTGCTCTTGAAATTATTTTTAAAACGTTTGTATTGTTTTTAAAATTTGTTTTGGAAAATTTTGATAAATTTAATTTCGAATTATGTAACTGGTTTAAAATTAGTGTATTTTAATATTACATTTTATATCTGATTTTACTTATCTTTTACATATTCACACTGGTTTCATTACATATTAATGTGCATATTTTGACGTTTCATACTACATATTTTTCCTGTTTCTATTAATTACCATTGTCCTTGTGAATGAGAAGGGATGTCAGAGGACACGACTACACTCAAGTTCCACTTCACTTTTGACATTATTCATCAAATGTTCATTTACAGAAAAAATTGTGAATACCTTTAATGATAAAGCTTGCAGTTACAAATTTTAGACTATCCGGTTTATTTTTTCTTTTTTTAGAGAATAAAACATTAAATAAAATTAGTAAATCAGATTGTGATTTATTTCTTCAAATTTTCATTTCTGAGCTCAAGTTGTGTCTCCATTTTCAAGTACAATTAGAAGTTTTCTTTGCCATAAGTTTAACATTTTTGTATATATGATGTTCTATACGTGATGACATGACAACCTTAAATCTTGAAATTATTCAGAACCGTAAGTCCACGTCAAACACATATTACGAACAGTGTTATTTATCTAATAAGACTACACATTGTCAAATTTATTGAAAAAGTATCTCTCCATTGGTGATTATGGTGAGTGTACTGCTCAAACTGTTTCACTTAAGACTCTCTGTTACTCTCTATTTAAGAAATAAAATTGTGAATAAACAATTTTAAATAGTAGTATACGTAACAAGGGAGCGAAACAGGTGATTCACGCACGAGTCTAGTTTGTTGTAGGAGCGTAGCGAGGAAGACAATGTGACGAGTGCGGGAATTAACACGTCGTGAGCGAAACGCAATGCGTCAAGTAAAGCAATATAAATTAAATATAAAATAACTAGAAATGCTTTACTTGTACAAAAGTAAATGAATTCGTCAGTGTGGTAACACTATTGTTTGTAAATAATAAACAAAGACGTCAAACGAAAGACAATTGTGAATCGTTACAGATGTTTCGCACATACTTTGCGATGTTTCGCACACTGAAAAAAATAGCTATTTCGCACACGGAAAACAAACCCGAGAAACAGAATTTCGCGCACGGCGTGTTAAAAAAAAGATTATTTCACACATCGCTCACGAGAAGTCTCATTGTTATCGCCTCCTACTCTTTCAACTTCGAAGAGAAATACTTCCCTGTGACGGTTCGTGCACGTTTCTTAAGAGAAAGAAGTGAAATTTACAACTAGAAATAATACAAATAACAAATTACATTGGTTGATTGATTATTTAGTGTTTTCGGGTGTGTTAACTGCTAAGTTTATTACTCTCGTAATTGTAGTGCATGCATTTATCATGGGAGGTGGCGGTGTTTCTCTCTCGCTGATTGAGAAGATCTGGCGTACACCTACACGCCGGCATGTTTTCCTCCACAAGGTATCTCCCACCAGTGGACACTGTCCTAGATGGGATAAGCTGTAATTCCCCGGCTGATCTCCTGGCATGTGTGGTTGTGTAGTGCATTTAAGTGTAATTGTGTGTGTGTGTGTGTGTGTGTGTGTGTGTGTGTGTGTGTGTGTGTGTGTGTGTGTGTGTGTGTGTAGTATGTATGTAGGTAAGGGATGAGGATAAGACGAAGGAAATGTAAATAATCTTGGCTGTCCGTGTGACGCCGCGTCGAAGGCTGTGTTGCTGACGTTTCGATCATCTTTTCGTGGTCTTCCTCAGGGCTGGTCTGCCAAAGAGCAGCCTTACGGAAACACAGCCTTCGACGCGGCCTCACCCGGACAGTCAAGATCATTCACATGACTCTGGCCGCGAAAGCCTACGACTTCAGACCAAGGGAAGGGTGTACACAATCCATCGTCCGTACGTTCGGGTACTGTTCCGGCATTCGCCCGGTGCTGATCGGAAACTACCGATCAGAGCGGTCGGCCGCTAGAATTCTCCTCCAGATAGTGGCTGCATTCGAACTAGCACCCTTGTTAGTGGCGAAAATTCTGCCACCGCCGGATTTGAACCCCAGGATTTCCTGGTCGGGGACACTGCAGTGATATCCCTAGATGCCCTGAGCCACCTCAGCTGGACAAATAAGATTGCATGCGCCATAACTACCGTCTTTTTCGACTACATAGGGAAAATCAGTATTGCATCTTTCGTACATTAGTGTATTCAACAGAGCAATCATTTACTTGAAAATAAAGAGAATAGTCATACGCATACTCATTTGCTGTATGTTACTTTTTGTCGCCAATGATTCATGATACGATAAAGATAGAATGATGCATGTGGATATTAGAATTAAGTATCATCTTCTTCCATTTTTTCCAGTTTGTATTTCAAAAACAATTTTAAAAATGCTATCAGTTATAACTGAAATAAAATAAAATTGAGTGATAACTTTAAAAGAAGCGGAGGAATGACAACGTTTTTATTCTTAAATATGAGTGTATTAATCTGAAAGTGTTTAAAAATGAATATTCATACGAGAACATTCCATTTACTCGTACATATCATTTTTCGTCAGAAAATATTCTAACAGAGTTACACTTCATTTATAATTGTACTTTTTACTTTCACATCCAGTTCAGCAAAGTATGTTCACCACCAGGGCCAATTCTATTTCCCATAATGGCACGAATGTCACATCTTTGACACATCATCAGCTTCCTCCTTGAACGTAATTCGTTTATCCTTTGTCTGGAAAAATATTAATCCACGTCTGCGGTACAGAACACGGCGCTAGTTAACATAATTATTGAGTCTGGGGTAATATTTCAAATAGCGCAGAGGTGATAAGGTCATGCTTTTGTCCCTTTTGTGCCTTAGGGCGATTTGCATGTATATGACGACGTGCAGGTCGGCGCTCGCGGGGAGGGAGAAGGCAAACAACTCATTGGAGGCGGAAATGAAGGCGAGAGGTGGTACAGAGAGATATGGAAGGCGCTGGCCTGACCTTGCCTTGCCTTGCCTGACTGAAGCGGAGCGGCAACCTCGTCGTCTGAAGCGAGGCGCTAAGGTAGGCAAGCAACTCTTGCTTAATTTTTGTCACTAATAATGCAAATGCTCCTTTGTATCTTAAAATATAGAATTAAAAGAAACACTGTATTTTGTATTGTTTTATCTTTGATTTATATTTGACAAAAGATCTTCATATTTAAATATATTTTAACATACTGGTTATGACATGAAATAACAGAAAAAAGTGATAATTTGATGAGTGGCAAAGAGATGACAACGAATTTTACAGTGTCTGACATTCAAGTGAATTGACCTGAAAGAGTCAAAACTACGAAAATATAACGTCCACAATGTCGTTCTTCTAGAGAATCCATTCGGTCGAAATTTCAGTACACTTAAATACTTCTTGCTTTGCCTTTAGGATTGCTCGTGTGTAGTAAATTAACTTCCCGTGGTGTGATCCTTGAGTCAATTCCTGGTCGGGGCAAAAGTTGAATTGTAGCTTTCCTTTAAAATCGTCTCCGTTTCTGTAGCTGTGTAATGAAGAAAACTTCAGGCGACGTTTGAAAGTAACGAAAAGAATACATGTTAGTCATATGCCTCTTTTGAGGGAATTCTATGCGATTCCCTCTCCAAGCGTGGGAATTACACTAGGCCCAGACATGCGGTCCACTGGGAGCTAGCTGGCAAAGTCGGACAATCTACCCAAAATGCCAAATACCTCTCGCCAAAATGCTCTACCCAAAATGTTTCTTGCTTTCACACCGTGAAGGCACTGTAAGTTTGCATGTCAGGGGTGACCCTTTTTGACATAACTAAAGAACTTTCCAAAGTTGACAGTTGAAATTAATGTCAGTGGTTCAATCCTCGTTATTAGAAGCGTACATAACTTTAGAGAATCAACAAACCAACAAACAAAAACGTATGGTTACTTTTTAAAATTTAATCCATTTTTCGATTATATTGACAGAGCTGATTGTGATTTGATGGAAACTGATATAGAAGTTGCGTGATGAATAATGACGACCTAAAATAGTGAAGGAATAACCGATCAGAGAAAGCGGGATTTCTTTATATATTTATTTTTATATTTCTATTTGTATATTTCATATTATTGTTTTAGTTCTTAATCCTTTTACCGTATTCACTTTGACATATGTCAAAAATTACATTTGTCACAATGTCGAGCAGTAATCAGGGATGAGCACATTAACCGAACCCCCTTTATTTTGTCAGGACCTCTTCAAAACAATATTATTATCATGGCACAATTTTATTTTTCCTCTGTGTTCCATTTCAGATATCTTTGATCGTGTAATTTCTCTTTAATACAGTTAATGAGTATTACATAGGACACACTCCCGCCGTTCCTTGCGGGGGTAACGTAAGTGCGAGAAGTGGGGATGGTAGGAGGCAGCGGTAGCGCGGGGAAGTGGATGGAGGAAAGTGGTAGGATGGGGAGGGAAAGCAGGTAGGGTAGAGGAGGGAAGGAGAATTGAGGATAGGGGGTAGATAGGGTGAGGAAGTGTCGGGGGGAGGTAGGGGAGGGAAGGGGCGATGGGGGTTGGCGGTACGTAGGGTGAGAGGGAATGAGCGTTGAGGATAGAGGATAGGGAGGGAGGAAGTGTCTGGAAGGGTAGGGAGGAGATAGGGTGAGGAGGAAAGGGGCGATGAGGGTAGAGGGTAGGTAGGGAAGGGGCGGGAAGGGGCGTAGAGGGTAGGGGGTAGGGAGGGAGGAAGTGTCGAGAAGAGAAAGCGAAGCGAGGGGGAGGGAAGAGGTGGTGAGGGAAGAGGCGAGGAGGGTGGAGGGAAGGGAGCGTGAAGTGTAGGGGGTAAGGTGGGAGGAAGTGTCGGAAAGGGTAGGGGGTAGGGAGGGAGGAAGTGTCGGCAAGGGTTCGGGGTAGGGAGGGAGGGAAGGGGTGATGAGGGGCGGGGTCGTGAGCGGCGGGTGCCGGCACGAGAGACCGCTATTTATTGTTCCCGCTCACACAGCAGGGCGCGTATCGCAAGCGGCATCTGGCGACAAGGATTGGGTAACAGGCTGCCCCGCACTCCCGCCCTTGCCATCCACTCCGCACACTGGGTCGCAATCAGCGAAAGGGTATGCAGTAGTACGAATTTATTATACAGGACGATAAAGAGATACTTTATCTACGAGAGAAAGGTATTAGAGCGACGATAGGAGAGTGATGCATATTCCTAGAGTACATAAAGTATTGTTAGGAGCGTGTATAATATTTGATTTGATTTTATTCCTATTTTTAGCCAAGTAAAAAAAATATGTAAAAAGTATATTAGGTTTTGTGAGGAGAAACAATTTTACTTCGGTTTCAAAAAGTTTTGTAAGTTTTATAATACGTTTTTTATTGGTGACCGTTTAACACCTTTCCCAAGGATACAAAGAAAAACAATTAAAAATAGGTAATACGGAGATCCTAGGCTTCGAGTCCCGACGGTGGCGGGTTTTCGACAAGACCTTTACAGCTAGGTGGAATTCAGCTGCTCTGGTCGTTAGTTTTACGAGGTATTTCCAACCAATACTAGACGATTGACGGAGCAGAATCCTAACAAAAAGGCCATGAATCACGCGCCATTTTTCCTTCCTCTTCTTTGTCTCATCTCCCCCCTCTCTCTTTCTCTCTCTCTCTCTCTCTCTCTCTCACACACACACACACACACACACACACACACACACACACACACACACATACACACATTTGCATGCACAACGCAACACGGCGTAAGATCTGTCGGAAGCTTAGATCGTTTCCCGGCTCGGGCAGTGCCCCGCTGGGGGAGATGTCTCAAGAGGGAAATCTCCCGCAAGCTAAATCGGCTTTAGATCTCACCGTCTAGTGGGGAAGGAAAATCACCATCTCCCTGATTAAAACATTCACTACACTAACGGGCAAAAAATCAATCAATAAAGCAATGGAAGTGAAGGTTGGTGAGATTGGTGATGTAACCTAGCAGTTCAGCTTTAGATTACGACTTAACTCTGATGGGGACAACGAAAAAAAGACAGATGAAAACAGCCAAAATAAGAAATTCGACTAAACACTTCCTGTTCACTAAACGTTCAGTATTCCCCATTCCGTCGCGAAGAACTGATACACATTGGATGTACTAAGTTTAACCCACATTTTACAAAAATGTTTGCGACACGCACATTTAGTTCCATTGCGGCCCACTGTGTCCCGCCACCGTCGCCTCTCGCGGCGCCGCCACCTCGCCGGCCTTTAACGCTTTAATGAGTGCCGCAGGTAGCACGAAATTGGCACAATTATATTAAGTTGGATATTTTCACGCGAGCCGTTCGGGGTTTCCGACGCCCGCTGCCGCACAGGATGTGTCGAAAGCACAACACTTGCAAGAAACACGTGAGCTGCAGTGTGCATGTGGTATGTGGCGGTGCAGGGCTGCGCGCGACTGTTTATTTCGTTTTACTGCACAGTTGTGTTGATTGATTAGTGATTCCGGGGGCGTGAACTGTTGGGATCATTAGTTCCATATGTTTGGTGCATTTTTTATCGCGAGAGGTAACGGTGATCTTCTTCTTCTTCTGTTTCTGCTGCTGCTATTGCTGGATGGTGAGATCCGGCGCTGACCTATATGCGGGCTTGAGGGTTACCCAAACCAGCTATCTCCCACTAGCGGAGCACTGCCCATCCGGGAAAATCTCTAAGCTCCGTAAAGATCTACCGACAATATTCAGTTGTGTAGTGCATGCAAGTGTAAACTGTAAGTGTGTGAAAGTAAGGTTCCGTTCATTAGGGTACTGCTACGGAATTCGCCTGGTATTGATGTAATCAGCCATTGACAGCTACCGATCAGAGCAACTGGCCGCTAGAATTCTCCTCCTGACGACGGTGGAACCACAGAACTACTTCATTGGAAATTAAACTACCAAACAGAGGTTCGAAAAGCCGCTCTTAACGGGCGGCATCCGTTTAGAAACTGGACCATTTCCTTTTTATTAGAAAAAAAAATGAATTGTATCAAAAGATGGCGAATGAGTACTCATATTCCAAGAAAATGTATTTTTTGTTTTTATGATTTTGTTCTTGTAAGAAGGTGTTTTTGCGAAAAATATTGAAAATTACGAAAAAACACAACTAATATCAGAAACAGCGGACTAGTTGGGTTGTACTAAATTTAAAATGATGCTGAAATGCTTTTGCAAGTAATTCTTATTATACCGGAGAGAATATTTTCATTAGAATTCTAGCTAAAAGCGCTCCTTGCTCTCTGAAGTCGTAATTCACCTTCAATATGAATGAGTTAGGAAAGATATTCTAAAGTTCAAGAAACCAAAGATTGCACTTCTGTTTACAGTACGATACGTTTCTTAATTGTTTTGACTTCAAATAAATAAAAGTTCAACCGCATACATTATTACCTCTTTATCGCCCTAATAAAGTTGATAACCACAACAAACGTTTGATATGATTGGTGCGGGGAGGAACAAAAGTTCACTTTCCATTAAAAATTTAGTTTTTGATAGAATGCTAATATAGGAATCGATTGCAAATTAAGGCAGAATGAAACTTGAAAAAATTATAGTACATTAAAAATTGCGACAAAAAATATGCATTCATAGGGAAACAGTTTGTTTAAAATCTTTTAATAAAATTTCCGTGAAATGTGTAAAAAAAGTGTTTTTTGTGCACTTCATGAAAATTGAAAACGTGCTTTGTAGAGATGGCTGAGATTCAAATTTTGGAATGTTAAGAAAGTAATTCTGTCAATTTGAACCGATCAATTTTTACTCACTTTGTTCGCACATTTCCAAGTCAACGGTGAAGCTCTTAGTAAATAATATGAATGATTCAGAAGCCCAGCCAACTCAAAAATTTCGTAGTATTGATGCATAAAGAAGATTGACTTGTTTACTTCACTCGTTATGGGTTAACGTTTGCTCACGTAGCTACACAAGTATAAAATCTAGTTAATTAGATGAAATAGATACTCACCTTCACACATCCGTTATATTTTAAATAATATTTTGAACCCTTATCTCCCACGTTTCAGTTAACTCATTATCATTTTAAGAACATCGCAATAAGTTCACTGCAACGCGTAACTTTCCGAATCGATCGTTATGGCATTTAAAATAACCATCACCTATTTAGCTAATTCTTCACCTCCTCAATTTGTCGATATACTTCAACCTTTTGTAAAAAACGTACTTGATGAGTACATATTTTTTGCTATTCCGGGCGCTGCTCTGCTGCAACTGCCTGTTGAGAAGGGAGACATCGTTTTCTACACACGTATTTCTCTCGGAGACGAGGTTGTGAGCAGGCACTGAATCTCGAGGCGTCATATTGGAATACCACCGCATTTGTGAGATTCGAAAACCGAAAATTCACATTTATTACCACAGTGCAAAACAATGTGATAATGCAATCTGATACTCGTATCCTAAGTCACAAATATGCTCACAACGCGTAATCTGGTTCAGTGCAAAATGTTGCAAAGCAAAATATATGATTTGTTTTTTGTAATGTCCAGGCACTTGAAGATTCATTCATTGGCTCATCTCCACAAGGGTTGATATTGCTGGAATTGTTTTAGTTTGTACCCCATAGGCTCCCAGCGCTTCAAATAAATTTCGTCTACCATATTACCCTACAAGATGGGTCGCAAACAGTGAGCTCTAGTGTAGACTGGAGACAACGCTGTTACTCTGAAATCGTGACGGTCAGTCATGATAGTGAACGTCTATTGTGTTCTTGTAATCTCATAACCAGATAGCAAGAATTAGCGACTCATTCCAATTTTAAACATCTATTCCCTTTATGTTCACTAAAAACTTAAGTAAACAATATTTAATACTTTTGAAATTGCAACTTACCTACAATACTTAACAAAATCCAGTCGTTCATTTCTTAGAGACTTATTAACGTCAGGTTTGAATGTTATAAGCACTTTTGATATAGATAAAAGAATTTTAATATAATTGTAATAAGATTCAATGTCATACAAATTAGTAAAGATTCATTATATATATACCAGCTTATTGGGAACGCTTACATTATAAACGGGTGTGTTAGTACGAGGGGATTTTCAATATTAGTACTTAATGCACTTTACCGAGCGAAGTGACTCAGGCGTAACGCTGACTTCGCAGTCGGGAAGCGTAGGTTTGATTCCCGAGCCGGCCATTCTGACCGGGGTTTTCGTGGTTTTTCGATCAAACAGGGGAATGCTGGGATGGTTCTAAACTGCCGCGATCATCTCCCATCATCGTATCATCTCATAATTCTGTACTACTACTACTATTACTTGTTTTATTTCCACAAATATTACCATCTCTATTACTACTAGTATTACTATTACTAGGATCATGAGAATAGTAAAAATAATATTCAGTAAACAGTATCTACGATATACAGGAAACCTTCGACACAAGACTGCAAGTTGCATTCTACAAACAGCAAAAACGTTTTTATGCAAATGGTCTGCGTCGTAGAAAGAACTTATGGTTAAACGTACTCTTTTCTTCTTATAATAATCCATACTTTACCTTCAATTTTCTTGATTAGAAATCTAGCAAATAAGAGAGTAGCAACAACAGGATTTCTTGAAACCAATCCCTCCTTTTCTTAACCTTATTTAGCAAAAATCGCTTTCCGTAATTTGAGACTACGGGACTGGTCTCGCTTTAATAGTTGCGAATAAGCGGTTGCGAGCCTGCAAGTAGCTACCAAGAGTTTGAGTGGCGAGTTAAGGCGGGGGTGTAAGAAAAAAGCGGTGGAAAATGGTAGGGTGAAATGATCGATATTCAAACTTCGTTGTGAACAACGATTTTGTTGACGGCCACAGAGACTTTAATATAGAAATTATGAATATTCGATAATGAAAGATAAGATGTAGGAGTGAGAAGTTGCTAATAGAAGTTGGTGGGAAGTTGATCCTGAAATTGACCTCATTGAGTGACACGTATGATAAAATTGTATCAACATGAAGAAATTTTTAAATGATATATTGTTTTATTTATAATAATTTCTTTAAAACAAGACTAAACAAACCTGATTACAGTAAATAATGATTATTATTAAGAAGAAATAAAAATATGAAATTCACTTCTAAACTCATGTTCTAATGGTACTAAAATCAAAGAACACTTTACATACAACTTTTCAAATGTATTGCGCTTCATCTTATGAACAAACAAATAGAAAATAAAGAAGTAGATACCATACACTTCATATTCTCACTCATTTCTCTCATCTCTCTCATTTCTCAGAAATGAAGTGAACGATTATCGAATGAACAAATCCCTTACGACAAAGGGACAGACGTACATGACCGTAGCGTGTTTCGAATGCAAAAACGAACATGTACGAACTCACATTTAAACATTGAATAATCGAAGAAATAAATTATATTCTGCCAATATATTTTTTTTTCTTTTGCGTGTGTGTAGTTTTCATCGAGGTGGTTTCAACCTGTCCTCAGTTAATTTTACATTGCCCAACCATTTTATTTTTGACTTTTTTGTGCCGTTTCTTTGCGCTGCAGTGCGATTGCAAACATTCTTATTTATGCATGTTATATACGACAAAATCTGAATTTTCTTTTACACATGCACCTAATCTTAATTTTCATCCTTCACAAAATCAATTTTTGAAGTTTAAATATTAAACTCATCCTCTGATACTTGATTTTCTCCATTTTCTCATGTGTTAACTTACTTAAGAATTGGTTCCTCATAAACAATGGAATAATCCCAAAAAGTAACAATTTATTAAATAAAAAAATTAGAAATCTAATAATTAAAAAAAGATTTAATTTTTACGTGTTAGGAACAGCACCAGCAGTCCAAATCGTTGCATCCGGCGCTTTCCAACGCTGTCCATTTGTAAGGCGGTATCTAGCTGCGCGGCGATCGTGTTTATTTTCGTGGCCGATCGCCAGATCGCTCTGGCTCCGCTTCCCCTCCCTCCCTCCCGGCAAATTACATGGGCGCGCGCGATTACCGCGTGGCCGGGCGCGGCGAACGGGATAAGACCGATTTCGGCGATCAGATAGCGCCGGGTAGGAAGTGTTAACTTTTTCACTCGCACCCAGTGCACGACGACAAAGCGGGCGACCCTCGCTGGAACCGGTGGGAGGCAGATGGACGACGGAGAGAGGGAGTACGGTGGGCACGGTGTCAGTAGAGTACGCGACGACCACGATCATCAAGGCACTTTTTCTCGCTATCGCTTACGCATTAGAGAGAAAGTTATGTCATGCTGAGCGAAAATACCGCGAATATCTCGAACCGAGATAAATCCAGGTAATAAATTTATAAACAAAAATTCCCCAATACGTGCTGAAGTCAGAATCTTTGGTTTGTGGGTATTTGATACCGTAAAATCGAATGACGGCCAAACGTCTGTCCGTCCGTCTGTCCGTCTGTTTGTCCGTCTGTGAAAAACGCTAGCGGTTAGACGGATCTTCCGATTTTCTCCAAAACTGCTTTTCCTCAATTGATGTGGATGATGTCGCGGCCCCTTGAATTTATAACTGATATTTTAATTTTGGGGAATACTTCACATGAAGCCTCTGGGAAATTCAAAAAAATTTCGCCGTCGTTTTTGGTTAAATTTTGTTATTGAACTGTGTGCAGGACGCGTAAGAGAATGGCGCAGTTCTCATTTTCATTAAAATTTTTGATTTTTCGAAAATTTAAAAAATTCAAAAGTTTTTTGGCGTCTTTCTACAACTACAATTATGGAGATAGATATTTTTACCTTAATGAAATCTGTTCCTTAAAGATGGATTTTGTAATAAGATCATGTACAATTTTACGAAAATATTAGTACATTTCACATAATTTTGCGAGAAAAGTATGGGCGAGAATATTTAAAACTAGTGGTGTTTTTTTAGCACCATTAGTTTTAAATATTATTTCTTTTCCGTTCGGCCCTTTCAGTCTTTCGAAATTTTATATTTACTTTATTACTTTACAACGAGCACAAACCACGTAAAGAATAGAAGCAATACCAGAACAGGTTACTAAATATCACATGATCTTATGATTGGACATATGAAGAAAACTGAGGATTTTGCAAGAGCGAGATTCGATCGGAGTTGTTGAAGCGATTGAGTATTGATATCGGGAACAAGTACTACAAGACGTGTATTAGTCCCGTAAGTGTAGTGCGTGCCATATTCCGGGAGGTGGTGGTGTTCGTCCACTTCTTAACTGCTAGTATGCAGGTTGTCCCTCCCCTCCTGCCAGATGCCTCGCCCAGAGAATCAACGTCCCATCCGCTCGAAGCCCCCGACATATGTGGTGGAGTAGTGCACGAATGTGTATGTAGGGGGACGTTGTGGGGAAGAGGGTCATCCTTATCATCACCATCATCAAGAAGGACTAGGCCGAATGTCCTGTTCAGTGGCCAAGACGATCGTCTCTCCATCTTCTTCTAGGTCTACCTGGACCTCGAGTTCCTTCGGGTGCATAGTGGAGGAGCTTATTTGGTAGTCTTTCAGAAATCATCCGTTGGATATGATGGAACCATTTCTCTTTTCTCATATTAAGGTTGAATTCCTGCTCGCTTCTGATTTCTTCGCTTCTTGTGTTGTCTAGAAACGTGTATCCTGCAATAGATCTTAGGAATCGCATTTCAGTAGCCTCAATTTTCCTTCTGTCTGAGCGAGGGGGAGGAGAGTGAGGGAAGAAAGATCGCGCGCGGTTCGTGTCCCGTGTGTTATGATACTGCACCGACGTTCCCCTGGTAATGGCCGGAGAAACCACAGAAAACTCGCGATCAGAGCAGCCGATTGCAACAATATCCTTCAGACAGCGGCTGAATGCGTCCCAGCTACGTGCCTAGTGTTGTCCGCCATCGTCGCTACTGAAAACTATGGTCCTCCCGGCCAGCAATTCTGCAGTCACTTATGCTGCCTGTGAGCAATCACTGCCGGACCGGGCTGGGGACATTCGGAGGGAGGACGATACTGATGCCGTTTATGAGACCAGAGGTTATGATTGCCACTCACTAGAGAACATAGATAAGGGACTCACTAGAGAGCAAGTACTCAAATTGGTCTTTTCCCGAGTCTTTCATTTTACGTGCTAAAAGTATAGGGTGGCATTATAAGGAAATGAGATATGTGATCATTGTTATTAGTATTTATCTGTGTGAACATATTTGTTATTGAGAGGGATATATGGAAGTTGTGTTTAGATGTAGATGACTGTAAGTATAATGGGGTTGACTATGAGATATGGAATGACGTTGAGAGTTGAATGTTTATGAATGAGATAATGTTGAGATGGAATTTTCAGTCTCTTGTATTGAAATTATCAGGAAGGTGAAAAAAAAATTTTTTTTTGAATGCCACGAGTTTATTTGAAAGTATCTTCATCATCATAGTCATCGTCGTCAAAGGTTGATTTAAAATAAGATAAATAAATCGAAAGATTGTGACAAAATCGTCACGTTTTCTGTGTTCTGGCAGATGTACGTATGCATCTTCCTTGCTGTTATGACCTCAGCTCTTCTCTTCGTCCAAGTAAATGTGCAGCAAAGTAGAAGATCTTCGGCTCAGATTGCTTCATATCTTCTTGGAGACCCATTTTCCATTTCGTGGTCTCGATGACCTCGATCTTTCTCGATCGAAGCGTGACTCTGATCGGTAGCTGTAAAAGGTTCAGGACGAGATTCGATTTGGGATAAAAGGTTTCCTGTAATTCTCTAATCTTCTGTACTTCTTGGAGCCCATGAACATTTATTGGTTTTCCATTAGATCAATTCTACGAAATTGCTTCTTTGAAGTATAATATTTCTGTCCACGGTATTCGAGAATTCGCTCTCTGGCTGGATATTAACTCTTGTTTATTCGAGGGGATTACTTTTAGGGATTCAATTAAGATCTAGAGAGCAAAATTAATTCAAGAAAGATAAGTAAAAGTGAAAAGAGAGAAAAGGATAATAGAAACAAAGAGATCCAATACAAATTCAAAAAATGGAGACAAAGGACATGTAATATAATGTAATAAGATGAATAAAAATAAGAAACATGAAATTAGTAAATAAAATAATTCAGAGACCACTTATAGAACTGCCAAGAAGGAAAATAAAAATGAAATCATAGAGTACAGGAGAAAAGTGGCAAGATTGTTCCGGTTTTTACCCATTTAAACCGACTTGTCGGTGATGAACGAGAGAAAGCAACCACTAAATCATTTCTCAAACGTCAAAGTATAAACTTAAATCATGTGGCACGAACGCGAACGAGACGAAAATGCGATAAAAAAACAATTTTCCTTCTGCAAATTTGAGATCGACTAATATTCGAGATAGAGTGAAAGGTGAACAAGCAAAGAAGGGGAGGATAAAAGTATCAGCCTCGCACAGTCGAAAAGCAAAATAATAGCCGCACTTGCCAACAGCCACAATGGTGCTGCGATGGTTTCGTGCTTCAACTGCAGCGTTAATAACACCGGGCAAAAACATCAATCATTGGCGTGCTCGCTCAGATCGTTTCTGGAGAAAAAGTGTCTGAACCGGAACACTGCGTGCAAAGTGTTTAGCTCTGAGCAACTCTGTGCTTGAGCACGTATAACAATCACGATGTGGAAGCTTGGCGGTTCGGGTGATGCCATGACGTATACGTTGTACATAACTTCTTTGTGCTCGGCGTTTGAAAGACACGTGATGACGTGGACAGTGGTTTCCTAGTTGCACGCAATAGCAACAACTCTTCCAGTGGCGTAGTCTTCCTTTCTTGCCACCAATAAATGAAGGAAATAAAGCGTCGTAACAGCTGAGCGTTTCTGCGTCTCATTCATGACGCCAACATGTACATTTATAATTATTAAAACCGGGACAGATGGCTCAGTGCATCAACTGATGTCACTTCAGTGCCTCTGACCGGGTTGTCCGGAAACTACGCAGATCGCGCTGGGAGAGGGATTATGGAGATCAAATACATTTTGTGAAACAGGATCAACCCAAGTTGCTTGTATATTCGTCCCATTATGTTGTCAATTTTACATCGTGTGGGTTGCAAACGAAAATTTTACAAATTCGTTTTATAAAATGTGTGTGGTCTACAAACCTCTAGCTAATCGATATACTATTTTTGTTATTGTTGCTATTGCTTCTAGGAATCATTTACCTTCAAGCAATTGTATCAATAATAAGAAATGATCTAAATTAAATATTTTGTTACAGAATTTGTTAGCGGATTAATTTAGCACGAGATATCTTCAACGCATTGTTGAGCAGGAGCCACATCTTTATTGGGTTGATCCATTGATTGATTATTTCGTGTTTCCAAACCCCTCAACTGCTATGGTCATTAGTCCCGTAAGTATTTTTATCACGGGAGGTGACTGTGTTCTTTCCCCGCTGGATGGTGAGATCCGACGCCGACAGCGGAGCATCACCCACCTCGGCACCAGCTCTAAACTTCCAATTGATCTCCTGATATGCGTGGTAGTGTAGTGGATGTAGGTAAGGAGTGAGGGTAGGACAAGCAAGTGGGAGGAAATATTGAGCGTTTGCTAGGGTATTGCTCCGGCATTCGCCTGGTGTTGATCGGAGAAACCACGGGAAACGTCCGAGGCACCGGCTGCTATAATTCTCCTCCAGACTACGGCTGAATTCTACCTACCTATGTAGCTAGTGTCGAAAATCCTGCCATCGTCGGAACTTGATCTCTATGACTTCGGGTCAGAGGCACTGCAATGACATGAGATGATGCTTTGAGCCACCTAAGTCGTTAGGCGTGTTTTTACTAGCAAAAATTCCATGAATTTATATCAAAAGATAGGCGATATATAAAGTTAAACCACGGAAACCGTGCGAGGAACCGGCTGCTATAATTGTCCTCCAGACTGCGGCCTAATTCGATCTACCTACGTAACTAGTGTCGAAAATCCTCAGTTTTAGCATCGCAATAAACGGCGTCTCGTAGGATGAAACCTGTGCCAGCGGCGACAAGTCCGAGGCGTGACGACTCAAGCACCAGACGAGCTGCGAACCGCGGCCCCCGGGGACCTTGGCTCACGCGACGCCTTCGTGTCGACCACCGCCCCCGCCACCGCCCCCGCCGCCTACTTGTCACGTCAGGCCGACACCGCCACCTCCGTCCGTACGTCGCGCTTCGCGGAAACTGCACGATAAATGCATCGGTGCATCACGCAGCTGTTTCCACGATGGAGTGCAGTGTCATGAAAGTGTGCGAAGGGGCATACAAATGAGGATGCATGCCCGCGTCATAATGTGCTTGAAACAATCCTTCCTCGCACAATACACGTCTAGACGAACATTGTTGGCGGAGGCAGGATAATAGGTCAGTTGCGAGACATTTTGAAGCGGGCAAATTATTTATTTTGGGTTGTGAGAACAGTGCAAAACCTTTCTTTTCATGATCGTACGGTTTTTTATTTCTCGCTTCTCGGAGGTGAATGTTTCTTT
This sequence comes from Teleogryllus occipitalis, assembly GCA_011170035.1. NCBI lineage: Eukaryota > Metazoa > Arthropoda > Insecta > Orthoptera > Gryllidae > Teleogryllus > Teleogryllus occipitalis. The sequence goes on from BLKR01009002.1 coordinate 44,745, forward strand.
TGGCATGAAGTATCCTTTAAATAAATATTTTTTATTCCATAAGTACTTCCGTTGTGTTAAAATCACGTGTCAGACTTGGTCATTTATTTTAAAATGTGAAATTAACGTACGATTACTTTTAGCGTGCTCGATGCCAAAGAAAAGTCGTACACCTGAAAATTCGCCGTTTTGAGTTAATTGAACAAATATTTTTAGATAACCATACATTTTTACCAGTAAAATTTTATAAAGAGAAATCACAAGGCAGCTATAAACAGGTGACCATGACATGTGACCATGACAAGTAACTATGAAAATAAAATACCCTAAATTCTACGTTTAATTTCACGAAAAATGGTAGATGAAGTTTCTACGAAAAAATTGTATTTTAGAAAAGTGGTTTTCATATCTTTGGTATGATATAGGTTTGTGCTTTACGTAGCTTCATAAATGGTAGTCCCATACAGACTTCACTTATTATGATCACAGGCATGCGCCACCTTGAACAAGAGGGAAGACACAATCTACATTTCTGGACCTCTCTAGGCCTCCTCTTCTACTAAGCATTTTATTTTCTTATGAAATATTTTAATAGGTCTGCCAGAATAGAGTTGCCAGATGGTTTAGAGAGCCTTCTCTAAATGTCTTGTATTAATTCACCAAATAGTGGTCTTAATAAAGGGAAAAATAAGGAATTGATACGATGATTTATACGAAAAAATGTTTTATTACGTATGACGGACCCCTTTGGAAATTTTCATGGTCCCCCCAGCCCCCACCCCCGCCCCCAGGTCCCCGCCCCCCAGTCCCCGCACCACGGACACTCCAGCTCCCTTGCCACTCTGTGTGCACCCTGACACTGTGTGATCCCTAAAACATTTTTTGCTAGTATTCACCTCTCAGAACTCGACAGGTTTATTGACCTACCAGAGCCGCTCAGAATCTGGAGAGAATGGAAATAGAATGACTTAAAGAAACGCTGTCAACCAACCCACGGGCTGATTACTCGTGAACCACGGACGTAACACGTACTCCCAGAGGCTAAACTCAATTGCTGCCAAGAGTCCGCTACTTTCGCCGCTTCGCGACCTCGTCTGGCGAGAAGAGGGTGAAGGAGGTGAGACGAAGAGAGGTGAGGCGAAGTGAGACGAGGCGGGCGCTGATCTCACCTCCAAATTACACGCCGCACGCCGGGCCGGGTTCGCCCTAAACACAGCACTTGTCTGTTTAGATATGGCACTTTACATATCATTTCACCGCGAATGGCTATAATAAAATATTAGTAAACTATTTCACCGACCTCTCTTGAAGCGCAGTTTAACACGCAATGCATTACAAATACACAAATAACAGAGTCGGACCCGGTATCATCTTATACCACAGTACGTTCCGTAACGTGCTATTTTCATACATTAGGCCTCCTGTATGCTAAAATGTACAATTTCATATTTTAATGCAAAGCAGTGAGGGGGACTTCTGTTGGCGGGCTTTGGTCACAAACTGCGTTCACCCGGCTCATCACTTAGGGTGTTAGAAGCAGCAATTTTGTAAAATTATCGCCGCGGAAATGATAGGGTGAAGAGCTGGAGTACAGGAGAAGTGATAAGAGAATTTATTAAAAAGATATTTGAGAACATGACGTACCTGTCCCGCTCTGTGTCAAAAAATTCGAAATTGTACACAGGCATTTAAACGTTAGTACAGTAATTATAAGTAGCCGTATTATGTTATGTTCATATTGTTCAGTATTATTGATATTATTACCTCATGTAACGTCCCTCGACATAACTACTATTATATTTTAGCACTGAAGTCAGATCTACTAATATATTTTAGCAATAGATTAGTAAATTGTCTTGTATTAATAATAAAATGTTCTTACAAAAATTCCCAAGAAGTCTGCTAAGATGTATTATTTGATTTTTATTCAAGTTTGTAAGTAAGACATTTATAATCGTATTTTTCGATTACAGTGCCTGTTTATAGGCGCACGCTAATAACGTGAATTAAACTGTAGATTAAGTCGTTAACTAAAATTATGTATCTCTAATTGCAGGTAAATCATCAAGAATAATCTTAAATTTAGCGTGCCAGAAGTATAGAAGTATCTACTTTGATCAAAACATCGTTTTCGAAAGTAGAAATAACATAGCAAAATATAATATTTTAGATGGATACAAAAACCGCAAACATTAAAATACGTAATGTTCACTAGATCAATTCTTGGCAACCAATTGTAGTATGAATAACATTTTGAACACGTTATGGTCGCAAAGATCAAGAAATTTTGAATCGCTGGTGAGGCAGGGGCTGCTTGGCTAATTGATTGATTAGGAACCCCGGGCGCGTCATCTTCAAAGGTCGTTAGTCCCATAAGTGTAGTGCGTGTGTTTCCCTTGCGAGATGGCGGTTGTCTTTCGGAATGGCAAGAGTCTACGCCGACCTACCGTCGACTAGTGGAAATTTCCCAACCAGGTAATTCCCACCAGCGGGGTACGCTCCAGCCGGGACAAGCTCCAAGCTCCCGACCGGTCTCCCGGCACGTGTGAGATTGTGTAGTGGATGTTAGTGTAAGTGTGGGTAACTAAGGGATAAGGATGGGACCAAGAAGAGGAAGGAAATATCGCGCGCGGTCCGTGGCCGATTTGTTATGGTTCAGCTCCGGCATTCGCCTGGTGTTGACCGGAGAAACCACGGAAAACTACCGATCATATCAACCGGTTGCTAGAATTCTCCAGACAGTGACTGAACTCGACCTAGCTATCTGGCTTGTGTCAAAAACGATCAGATTCCTACATCAGGCACATATCTTTGTGTCACGTAAAGAATTTCTCTCAGGAGTCTCAGTGTGATCAGAGAAATGATGGACCGTGATCTCACAGGTTGTAGACCTCAGAGAGTAATATTTTTGTAGTTCTTTTTTCCTTAGGCTATCCAGATTCATAGGGATGTCGATTTCCACTCTTCACGCCAGAGACCCACCACATCTCTAATGGGGACACATATTAACCTTTACACTAGACACTGACACACTTGCGAACTCCTCGGTCTGTGGTCAGTAGACTCACAAGGCCTTCCGCGACAACACACATACAAGAATGACAAGGGACAAAGAATCATGCCCACGGTGAGACTCGAACTGGGACCCCTTAGACCTGGGCGCTATGTTGGCACGCGCTCTGGTCACCTCGGCCATTCAGGTCGGCATTTTGTAGTTTATTGATTGTTTTATCTAATAGTGGTAAGGGAAGGTTTTGATTCTCTCCCTTTTTCACCTGAAATCTTCAACAAAGTTCTTAATTTTCATGTAGAACTGCTACCCAAAAATGAAGAGCTTGGTTGAAGATAATTTTGAGTTCCCTTGTCATCTCTACAGTCGTCTTGAATCAAAAATCTCGTTTGGGGCTGGTTGACACTCTTATGTTGGTGTTGCAACGGAGTTAAGTTCGACAAACATTCACAAATAAATAGTACCATAATATAGCCTTATTGAAATATGCCCGAAGTTGAATGGTGCCAATTTGAAACAAGCCCCGTCTTTCTATTTAAAAACAAGCAAGCCCCACTTGGAGCAACATTTTAAAACATAATTATTACTGATAAATGGGATTTGAGCACCAGGAAAAGGTTACACTTGAAACCTAATGATTCCTACGTAATTTAAGTATCTCTCATTCCAATTCATGTTGTGCTAGCTCAGTTAATTGAGGTTCAAAGTTCCTAATTGTTGCTACTTACTCTGCAACCAATTATTCAATCTGCCAACCATACGGAGTGGCGAGGAATCTGAAAATCTTATTAAAATGCTGGATCGCACGTAACTAGCAATGATAATCAGATTTCTTTCAACTTAACAAATTAGAATTTATTATAATGATAATCAAAAAATAATTATTCTTTGGTCATGACCACTTTTCTCCACTTTACAATAGTTATAAAACCTTGTTATTCATTCGTGGGTCGTTGCGCGCTCTCCACTTCTTCGTTCGATGTCGCCCCATAGAACCTTCCCCGTCGACCCAGCAGAATCTTGCTTCTGGATAAAGTCCTCGCCTAATGTCCATGTCTGGTTCCCAATTATCCCGGTGATACTATTATAATTCGTGACTTCCCTCACTTGTGTCTCGGGTGGACGCCTAGACACGTATTTACTTCCTACAAGAACGCTCTATCCTAATATAAGAAACGACAGTTAATTTCATACAACTATCAATTAGTCTTTCCTCGACCTGGTAAAATGTATCAGGAGACGACCCGCTCATCAACGCGTTGCTCAAGCGAATGAATATTCTTCTAAAAACTCGGAAGCATCCGAATTTTATATCTTTTTCTTTTGTTTCTCAAAACAATGCTTATTCCGCCTCTGCTTTGTCATTTCAACTTAACGAAAATGATCCTTAACACCGGTTGTTTATTTGTCACATTGCGACCCCCTCGCGATCGTCTATTGACATCCCCATATTCTCTGTCAAATAAAATGACATTGCCATAATAAAAATGGTTCGTCATTTTGGTATATCACATTATAAATGAATTTTACTGATGGAATGAAGTTTTTACTGATGGAATCAAAACTGCCAAAATTAAATGGGAGTTTTGCAAAACAATTAAGAACAATCAACTAATGCGAACCAGCCTCCAACTTTACATCAATTCAAAACAATATTTCCGTATAGAAATATTGTTAATTTTATATGACATATTCTTTAGAAAGTTAACAGACATTAGTAATAAGAGATGAGGTTGTTCTTACAAAATTTCAACGAACCTTACAGAGAAGTCAAAACTTATTAATATAAGAGGAGTATAATTATTTTCTTTTATTCTTTTTGCAGTATAGTACCATATCAAAAATCGAGGTTTGAGGGATCATTTCCATTCCTCTCTTTCAATTTCAATTAACTGAAATTGGTAATTAAAGTTTTTGCAACAAAAATAATGGAAATTTATTAAATAGTACAAAATTATTCATACGGCTTTAATACGGGGTATTTTTCCAGATACATACGATAAAACGAAAAATAAAATAATGCATAACGTTTTAACTTCTATTTTACTAGATCACTTATTTTAAATACATATCACAGTAGATGTGGGTTCTTTTATTTAAACAAAAAACTGATATCCATTTGAAAGCAAATAACTTTTTTAACAAAACATTCTTAGTTGAAAAAATTAGACAATTATTGATCAATTGTTATGCGTGGCTACATTCATTATCAACTTTACGTACTTCAATTGCAATTTTTTAACTATTATTATTCCATGTTATTTTCTAATGCAGATGTAGGTCTTAATTTTTATACTCCCTTACGATAAGGAACGTTGTTTATTTAGTCATATTCTCTGAAGATGAGGTGTTAACACAATTTCAATTTGTTCAAGTGTCATTAGATAGTGCACAAAGCATTATCTTCACTCGCACTAAAAGAGGAATGTGGCCATGAGAAAGCGGTCACATAACTTTCATAGTCATTAGCATTACAAATTATTCAGACCATATTTATCACGCAAAATTATATACACTTATCTTCTATAAATATTTAAAATCCTCAGTTAATCCTCGCAGATTAAAATATACTGTGGTGTGGCTAGACACGATCTGACGACATTGTTACGAACCGGAGCAGTACAGACTCAGTGGAGTACTAAGTTCTTTATAAACCATTATACCACAGCCCGGCGTATACGTTTATACGTAAACATCCCTAATGACAGTGGATTTGCATAACGTAGCACGGCGTTATGTGAACACGAACACCGCGCTTGTAAATAATTTTATAAGATACGGTATCGCGCCTTCAACCCACGAGGCGCGCGCGCGTGCAAGACAAAGAGCAACGCCAGAAAGAAAGAGACGAATAACACCACATCGCGATTACGTAACTCATAAATCGACATAAGTATGGTATTTGAGTCCGAAGGGTGCTCTTGCATGCAGCACCTGCCGCCGGTGGCAGGTCGGGGAATTAAGGTCGCTGGCGGCGGGGGAGGTGCAAGGAAGGAGAAGGAAAATGCTGTTTGTCGGGAGGTGGGACGGGATTTGGAGCTGAGAAACGGAGATAGGTGAAAAAGTGGAGATGGTAAAGAGGAAAATGCTTAAGTGTGGTGTTGTGAGGTAGTCGAATCGAAAGTTGAGTTAAAAATGTGGTTGACAAACGTATCTCTCTTCTTCACATTAATATTTGAAAAAGCTGACCGGAAATTATCGATGATGGTGTCTACAAAATTATGGATAGGGTGAAGGTACAAGAGGTGGGAGGGAGTGAAGTCTATAGTATAATAATATCATATTATAGTCTCGATTTTAAATATTGGAATATCGGGAAGAAAAGCTAAATGGCAATGATTTGCGAAAATTGTAAAATGTACTTTTATTATCATAACGATGATCTTGATTTAAAATAAATTGTCAGATTTTTAAGAGTGGAAAGTAAACTTTTTTGTTGTATGTATAATGCAAGGTAAGAGGGTGGGAAATTACAAAAAATCAGTAAGAAATCGTTGTCTTCAGGATGGAACTACGCAAACATCTGAATTTAGCTATTTTTTTCAACTTACAGCTGTAGAGAGGTAATGTATCCCCAAGAGTAGAGAAGCCTAGAAGTGAATATAGAAGTTCTCGGATCTGGTACAGGTCTATGGCCCGAAACATTTAAAGTTTCTAGATCGTTGCTGCAGAGTTTAAAGGGAAGTTCAGAAAGGAAGAAACTGAGGTACGAAAACTAATTGTAAAGATAACTTTTGTTGGAACTTATGAGCTGTTTAATTACTTTCTTCGGATAATGTAGTGTTCTAAACCAAAGAAAAGTTGTTTATGGCGTTTTAGAGGATTAGTGTACCCAGTGAAATCTATGTTTATAAATTGGCGTTCTGTAATGTGTTTATTATTCAACATACATTTGTTTCTAGAATATACATTTTTCATAAAATAATTTTAAAAAATTTAATTTTTAAAAACTTACAAGGGAGAGTATTTAATCTCGACTATTAAATCTAGTTTGTAAACTGAAACTTAAAATTCCCAGATTGAGAAATCATGTAACCATAGAAATAGCAAAGATAAATCGTAAATATTTATTTTGAATTATTAATATAAACTCAATTATTTAAGTGGATTTCCACTTAAACTATATATTACAATTGCAGAAACCTAATTCTGTCTGTACTTGGCGCGATAGCTCGCGTACGGGCCATGGCCTACCAGCAGCGTCCGGGCCACGCTGCCATTGGTTAAGGGATACGTATGGTTAGCACGAAGACATCCCCGTGCCGTATTCTGCTCTTCTCAACCCGGGAAGTGAGTTTTCTCATCGTCACAGAGCAACACATCCTGAAACATTGCAAAGGAAAATGCACATTATAATCTAACCTGAACGGGAATCGAAACCGGGGTTGACTCATAGCGAGCATGCTAACCAATGAGCATGGGTAGAAACATACAAAAGCTACATAAAATGGGCATGAACAGAAACTACATAAAAATGTGCTATTTGCAGTAGTTGTAATATTCTATTTCGTATACAGGATTAGTCAATTAAAAAGGTTTACCTGAAATGTTTTCTGAATGGTTCGATATATTGAGATGAAATTGTCACCATATTATTCAAAATATAGAGGCTTCTCAATTAAACTTATTAGATTTTTGGTAGCATTTTAAACGATGTTGGAAAAATTTCAAATTTTTAAATGGAAATTCAGTAATACTACATAGGTTGGATTTTGATAAATAATTATAAACACTAATTATTTTTAAAATTCGGCGTTATTCCATGTTCGGAAGTTCGCATTGCGGCTAGATTTCTAAAAATCTCCATGGCTGTCTCATTCCTGTAATATTTCTTCGTTTGCTAGATCACATTATTGCAAATTAAGATCTAGCGCATGTTGTGACCTCTAAACTACAGTGGACACCGCGGTTCACAAGTTTAAATGAAGCAGACTCAAAATCGCCAGAGATAAATTAGTAACGGGCAAAGAGTAAATGACGTAGAGAGTGCAGAGCAGAGATTTGGTCCCTGAAGCGCAACGTTTCTGCGGGCAGTTGACGTAGAAACTTTTGAAAATTTACCACACTTTTGTGTTGTTATCAACACAGTAATTTCAGTAAAAGTGAATTAATATTAATGGCTTAAGGCAAATTCACGAGTACATATATACTGGAAGAATTAGGATAGTTATATTAAAAAATATATTTAGTGTCCATATCTCTATCACTGAAGAATTTGCAACTCATTCGAATACGCCTTTGCCCATGAATACCGCGATTGCCTCAGTGAAGTAGAGAAAAGTGCATCTGTATTTTTGTTTCCTTTCGGAAATCTACCGAAGTCGCATTCAAAGCTGAAGCAACGTGCTCACTATTTGGAATTGACACTCAACGATTTCAAAAGGTGGTGCGTTTTCTATGTTCACAATATATAATCTATCTCGCATTATAAAAGTATGCCCCTTTTAAAATTAGAAGTTATTTGATCTTCGCAATGAACGGTGAAGTTAATGAGAACATACCGGATATTGTTTGTCACTTCGAATGATTCTTTTGGACAAACTGTGAACTCGTTACCGTAAATGATTTTAACATACGCGGGCTTCGCTGGACGTTTCTTGAAATGGGAACTCGACCGATTTGGTCACCAAGGTCGCTATACTGACTTCCTTGCGGCTTGGTAGCCGCTCAGATGCTCTGAGCCGCACTACGAACTTTCGGATATCTGTTTTTCGTATAATTTCAAATTTTTTGTGCTGTTGGTTATTGATTGATTTATTAATTGATTCATCAATTCATTGATTGATTAGTGATTTTGGCCTCGTCAACTGGTAAGGTCGTTAGTTTCAGAAGTGTATTGCATGTTTTTCCCCGGTGGCGGAGATCTTCCGCTGGATCGTGAGATCAGGCATCGACCTTCCCGTCGGCGAGCGAGGTTTTCCCCAGCCTGGTATCTCTCAAAAGCGGGGTACCGCCCCAGCCAGGACAAGCTCTAAGCCTCTGACTTGTCTCCCGTCATGCGTGGAAGTGTAGTGCATGTAATTGTGAGGGTGTGCAAGTAAGGGGTGAGGATAAGACAAACAAGAGGAAGGAAGGGTTGCGCGCAGTCCGTGACCTGTTTGTTACTGCTCCGGCATTCGTGTGGTATTAATCGGGGAAACCGACTCAAAACTACTGATCAGAGCAGTCGGCTGCTATAATTCTCCTCCAGAAACCGTCTGAACTAGACCTAGCTGTCTAGCTAATGTCAAAAATCCTGCCACCGTCGGACTCGAACCTAGAACCTCCCGGTCAGAGGCACTTCCGTGTCATCAAATATAAACATGTATTGCATATATGGTTTCTTCAAGACCGATCTATTCGACTAAAAGAAGTATAGTGTTCCATTTAAAAGTTGAAATTAGTTCAATATCTAAAAAGTTTAAAAATATGTTCAAGATATTGAAATGCAGTTTTTATAAATTTGGTAAAAATCCCATCCCAATATCTTGAACGATTTACAGAAAATGCGAGGTGGATTCGTCCTTGTCATTGACTAACTCTAAATAATATTTTTCCATTAATGCCCGACATGCTAAATAATTATTTTTTTGGCTAAATTATACTGCTAGATCGCTCCAATGTGGCAACCGCTGATATGGGAATTTGATATTTTTTTCTTAAAAAAAGTGGCAAAATTAGTCCTTAGTTGCATACCTGTTAGTGTTTGGTTGCATAATCTGTTAGTCCTTAGTACCGTCAACTTTGGTGCGAACCAACCACCGTTTGCTTTACTCTATTACTTAATCACAGGCACATAACAGCAAAGCACGGTTTTAGAAATTTTGAGCCCGCTCAAATTCATTTCTTGTAGGCTTTTTGCCCGCTCTGGCCAACAGCGTACAATGTTTCAGTATTTTCGTATAAATCAGAATCTAGGATGATCAAATTTCAAAATTTGCTTTTGTGTTTCATTTCTAATGTCTGTCTACTGAGGAAATTAATTTGCAATAAAATAAATTAAAGATAATAATAAAAAAGAAAGTATTTTCGTTACTATATTTAAGCGGTGAGAACTAATGTGTTAACCTACGGAATTATTTGAAATGATTTATTTGCTGGTCCAAAGCAGATTGATACATTCCTGTCACTATTCGATCCCGATACAGAGACTCTAATTGATTTAGAAAATTTTATTAACATTATTATTATCATTATTATTGTAATTACTCATTTTCGAATTATCCTTGACATGTTTTGTAGAACCAGTTTCTTTTTCTCATCACTACTATTTTGTTAACGAATCTGAAACAATGTGTTAATCATGTAAAGCACAAGTGATTTGCTTTATCAAAATTATTGTGAATTTCGTAAACAATGTTGTCAATATATACACGTAAGCTTCCGCGGCTTGAGTCGATGATTTTTTGACACAGATTGTTCAGATGTCACAGATTTCCTCAGGGCAGTGACTACCCTAAGGAAGCCTGCGACATGACAGGCGAAACGTCGGCCGCTCAGTCCATTACGCGGCGTCACCGGGACAGCCAAGAAGTCACTGTTGTCAGTAATTCAAGAATTCAGAATCAGAGATTATTGTAAAGGTTACAAACGAGTTCAATTATTTCGATCTCCGTATCCGATACGAGACCTATTGGTACATGAAGCGAGCAACGATTTGGTAAAAGGTTTTCGGAGCGCCAACACATGTGCTTTAGAGTGGTGGCGCAGAGCGTCCCCCGCTGGATGGTGAAACCGAAGGCCACTTTCCACTTTACTTTATGAGGGATCAATGGTAAATTCTCCGACACACCACGTATACCGCCGTTGTAGTACCTAGTAATTCGAAGTGTATAAGAAATATTTCATAAGTTTGGTAATCCTCTAAATATTTATTGAAATTTTGAAAGCTTTAAAACACGTGCGAAAAAATAATTATTTTGCTACCGACAGCCAGTCAGTCTTCCGCATCCGTTTCCGCTATGAAGTACAGTAGAGTGAGAAATTTTAAACAGTTCTTAATGCTCTCCAGAAAATTCGCTAGCGCAGGCGAAGGCACCGCATGTCATTCGCGTTAACCTAGGACTCCTCATGTTTCAAAGGCGGAGAGAGGGGTGGGTGCGCGTCTGGATGGTCGGCAGGCACCGCAAAATATTGCGTTGGATAGTCCTTCTCTGGCCGTTCGTAAGTTACGCTTCTGTCAAGTTTTGTGAAAATGGAGTGCGTTAATGATCCAGAAGTTTGTAGTTTGTGTAATTGTCTTATAGAACTATTATTAAGGACAGAAGTTCATACTACTGGGATTTTAGAAAAGCTCAAAATAAAAGACAACGGTAGAGGTAGTTTCCATAAAGTGCGTTGAACTTGAAATAATGTTCAGGATTCGCCTCTGCGAGGGATGCCCCCTCGTCGTACCTCTACCAGTGGGGCCATCTCCCATCCGGGTCAAGCTCTAAATCCCTGTTGTCATATCTCATATAAGTGTGTGTAAGTAAGGGGAGATGATAGAACGAGGAAGTGGAAGGAATGACCGCAGGCGGTCCTTTTGTTAGGGTACTGCTGCGGCATTCGCTGGTATTGATTGGAGAAACCACTAAAAAATACAGCTCAGAGCAGCCAGTCGGTAATTTTTTCCTCCAAACAGCGGCTGAACTCGGCCCAAGCTGTCTAGCTAGTGTTGAATATCCGCTACCATTGGGATTCGAAGCGTAGGACCCAATATTTATAGTCGCTGTAGAGATATCGGCATTGCTGACTCTGGGCTAAAGTCAGCTTGATTTTGGGTCCTGGATTCTGTCTGTGGTGAGCTAGCGCTGCGGTCGTCCCCCGTTTGGTGTGGACGGCAGAGGCGGCGTCAGAGAACTTCATGGCTGCGCCGACGGAAGTGACTCAGGTGATGAACGGAAGGCGGCGTCAGACTCTGCTAAGAGCCGCCTAATTAGACCCCCAGAGCTCGAAGGCAACGCCCACTTCCTGTTCCTAAGGTGTAAACACGACAACGCAAATGGCGCAGACGGTGCTGTGCGGAGCAGCAAACGATCGTGGCCAGGGTTGGGAGTTCGAACCTCGGGTGAATTCGGTTCAAATTGGGGCGTAGCAATAGCCATGTATCCATAGCAAATCCGAAGCAACCACAAATCCACATTATCTTGCTGCTTTGTTGGATCGGGGAACGTGTGTGTTTTCTCAAAGTATTACTCGAAAAATCAAAGATTTTTTGGAGCTTTAAGAACCTACTAAAAGCCTTTTTAGTGGTTTTAAGGCATTTACATAATCAATCGATTGTTCGTATTCTCTCCACATGACGAATCGATTGGTACCATTTTGTGACGATTCTCTTAGAATATTCTGAAAAAATATAGATCAAACGTTTTATTTTGGGGTTTGAAGACACCTACGGTGCTGAAACGCTATGAATTACAACACTGCCTTTCCGACAAAATTTGTTGAGGTTTAATTATTATTTATTATTATACAAATTGTAATTACACAAAACAAATGAGAGGGCGTAATACCCATGAAGAGACATTACTCATCTCAAGTTATTTTCGCAAAGGTTTAGCCTGTGTGCGAACCGTATAGAAAAGTGCCTGTAAAACCGAAAGTTTTAAATTAAACATTCTTCGAACTAATAATGTATAAACAGAACATAAAATTGACTATACAACACCACAATTATTTACAAAGTTTTGAAAAAAAGGTTTATAATTTTAAAAAACTGAGCATAAAGTAAAATCATTGAACTAAATTAAATCTAAATCATAAAGATTCTTACAACGCCATATTAATTTACAGAGTATCAAGAAACGATTGCACATTTAAAACTGCTTAAAGAATTGAACAACTATGAAATGATTTACAGAATGGTAATGGAAACACACATAAATGCAGAATGTAGAATTGTTAAACATATTTTATGACACAATAATCAATGATAAGCATAATAACAGAGTAAGAACTAGCTTGCAAAGAAATTCCTATAAAACTATTGTAGAGAGTAATAAAAAGAATAAATAATTCAGCAGCTTTAACCGTCTCTTGCCATGTGATACCTTTAACAATTAATGCTGTGTTATCAGCAAAGGATACTGGCACCCCTTCAGCTAAAATTTTGAGATCAAACAAAAACAGGTCTGGGATAGTACTCTGAGGAATTTCACAAAGAACATGTAAATCTTCACTATATGTCTTCACTTGTATAGCCTGTTTTCGTTCAGTTAGATAACTTTGTAATAAATTATTTATTTTTCCTCTTAGTTCGTACATTACCAATTTCTTTATAGACAGGTTGTGGTTCACGGTATCGAACGCTTTAGCCAGGACTAAAAATATAGCTAAGCAAGGGATATTTTCATCTAATGTATTTCTTAGTTTATCAATTACAAATGTAATTGCATCCTCAGTTTTCTTGAAATCCAAATTGCATTGTATTGATGATTTATGTATAACAATAAAATCACTAATCTTAACTTTTAGTATTTTTTTCATTAAACTTTGACAACATTAGAAATAAGAGAGATTAGAAATAAGAAAGAGATAATTACTTGCATTTTTATTGTCTCCTGATTTAAAAGTAGCTACTACTTCTGCTATTTTAAACTGATTATGAAAAATTGCTGTTGCAATGCTGAGGTTGAAAATATGTTCTAAAGCCTTAGAAATATAATTTACTATATGGTTTATGACTAACTGACATTTTATCTATTCCAGATGATTTGCTTTGGTTCACGATCTTAATAATAGGTATTTATAACTTCAGATTCAGTAGTAGGAGTGATATACATTGCATTTAGTATTGTGTTATTATCAAGATATTCAAAGAGGTCAACTCTGTTAGTTTTTTGCCATGAGTGGACCAGTATTTATAAAGAATTTATTATATTAAACTCATTGGCATTATCTTTATTGTTAATTTGCATTTCATAATTTTCAGAAGACAATTATTTGATGGGTGTGATATCTTTATATATGCCAATTTTTTTATTTATAAATTTCCATTACTCTTTAGTATTATTAGTCATATCTTTCACGATCTTATCATAATGCTTTTGTTTAGCTTTTCTTAATAGTATATGGAGATCATTTCTGGATTTGATGAACATATATTTTGCTACAGAGTTATCAGGATTTCTTCATAATTTTATACAATGTATTTTTGGTTCTACAAGATTAAACCACTTGTTATCCAGTCTTTTGTAGGTATGCTTTTAGCTTTAAGTTTAAGTGAAAATTTACAACTTTCTACCAGAACTTTTATTCTGTTAATAAATTTATCAACAACTACATTAATATCCTGTGCATGAAAAATGTTACTTCAATCAACTTTAGTAGTCTCTTTGCAATTACTTACTATTGTAATTTATCACATTATTTATTCTATTTTTATAATTATCGACCTAGAACAAGTATTTATAAGTACACACAATGGAGTGATCGTCGGTCACATCCAAGTCAGCTATCATATTAAGACAGGCAGAATAAGGCAGAATATTTATTCATTCTGATAATTTGCCAAACATATGATCTATACAAGTAGTTAAAATTTCAGTTACCTTTGTTGGTAAATTTATAAATTATTTGTTACCAAATTAAAGGTAATTACTTATACAATTATTGGAAAGATAATTCAATATCAAAATGTTAAAATTTATGGCTCCTATTACTAGATAATTTTCTAAATTTTTACAGTTGAACAGGTGACTGTGAAGGTCTTGTATGAAGTAAAAATACTAGATCTATATATTGATGTAATACAAACGTTTTCAATATCAAGTTCTATTTAAGTGAATAAATCTTTTTTATACCTAAATTGATTATTTTATTTGTGTGATTAATATTCTGTTTGACATAAATGCACTTCCACAATTTTTATTAATATTACGGTTTGTATGATACATAAAATAATTATATATTTTGTAAAAGGCTTTAAGAATTACTTTCAAAGTTTCAGAGTTTCTTATACCACCTAGACTTCTTTGTTTAATTAATAATCTGAGATCAACGATGTGTTATTTATACTTCTTATATTAATTAGATTATCAAAAATTAAGCTTAATTTTTAATGAATCTTTCTCTCTCTTTTCTAGATTTTTTACTTTCAGGAAATACTACAAGAAGAAGAAGAAGAAGAAGAAGAAGGAGAAGAAGAAGAAGAATGGCGCTCCTAAACTTCTGTCTGTAGTTTCCAATATACAGAATTTGAGAATTATCCAGGTAGAATTGGTATTATTCGGTATATTCTGTCTTTCCTAAATTAGTTTCTTAACAAGTTTGGTGTCGAAACCAATATTAGTATGCTTACGTCGTTAATGTCAACTTGGATAGTGTCATTACTGTCGATTTTGATTCATATTTTAGTAATATATTATAGTATGATAATATTGCAGGAAAAATACTTCTTAATATATTTACTTGAATATTACTTGAATATTGCTTGGAATATTTACTTGATATTTATGTTGTTTTAATTTATTTACTTTTTAATGAAATGACTTAAACTTTTAAAGCATTATTTATTTAATTATTTTATTCTGTAAATGTTTGTAATTTGTCCATTATATGGAGAAAATATTATCACTTGCTAATGACCCTACTTGTCCACGATTTACCGCCCTTGTATATTAGTTTCCCGGATTTTCTTTCTAAAAGAGCGCTACCCTCAGTCAAAGAACGTTGATGCAAACATGCAACTTCACTGACCGTACGGCGCAAACAAACAATCGACCTTCTCACCAATTACATATCGACTAATCGAACATCCCCTCAAAACCGCCACAAAACCCTTCAGTCTTCCCGGAACCGCGATCGCCTGCAGACGCCCCGCGTTACGTTTCTTCAAACGAAAATCGTGTGTAGTTGCGCGCGACGCAGGGCCATTGGGCCAGGGCTCTCCACTCAACGGCGGGTTGGCAATCTGGCTGCATCAACGGTAAGCCAACGCGCTCCTCCATATTCATTAGGCGTACGTATCGCAAAAACGCATCAGCGGGAGCAGATTCGTCTTTCAGTGGCCGGCGCTGCGCTGTGCCCCGCGCCTGGCTGCCCCGTTCACTGCGCGAGTTCTTGCTTTCGCGTTGGCAAATAATCGCGGTTACGCCGAATGCCCGGCGGTTGGATGTTTCAAACTCGGCGTAATACCCTTGCGTACGGCGCCGCGTACAGTGGGTCGAAATGTAGTCAAAGTCACTATGATTGGTTCATAGATTATTTCGTGTGTCCGAGCTCGTGAACTGCTATGGTCAGTTCTGTAAGTGTAGTGCATGTTCTTTTCTCAAGGGTGAAGGCAGTGTTTTCTCCCGCTGATATCTGGCGCCGAGATATACGTCTGTTAGTGTGGTTTTCCCTGACCAAGTATCTCACACCAGAAGGGCACCGCCCCAGACGGGATAAGCTGTAAGCTTCGGACCGGTCTCGCAATATATGTGGTAGTGTAGTGCATGTAGTGTAAGGGTGTGTAAGTAAGCGGGAGGTTAGAATAAAGAAGAGGAAGGAATGATCGCCCGCGGTCATTGATCCGTTTGTGAGGGTACTGCTCCAGGATTCGCCTGGTCGTGACCAGAGAAACTAAGGGGAACTTCTGATCAAAACAACCGGCCGCTAGAATTTTCCTCCAGTCAAAGCCACAGCGGCAAAATACCAGGACGTAATAGGAATCGTAATATGGTTGAAGTAGATATTTTTTCCTCACTCAAATTATATTTAAACTATGAAAAGAAATGAATGAGTTCATTATCAGAGCGTTTAAACAATATTAACCCGTGTCATCGAACATTTGAATATTATAGAGTGATTTCTGGATTTTATTTTTTTTATAGAAACAAAGAGATCATGTAGGTAGTTTGTTTTATAAAAAGCTGATTTAGACTACAATTAAGAATTTTTCATATACATTTTTTAAAAATAAACAGGGAATGAGGAGCTGTACGACGCTGAAAGTCTGCATCATGAATGCTTCTGCATCATGCGGCTCTGTGGAAATAAGGAGCCTTTTTTTCATACGTTTACGCTGTAGGCGGAAATAGAGATTTAACAACAAAAGGCTTACTTAACTTTTTCGAAGTTTTGATTAAAGCATTTTACCAGAGAAAAATAAATACAAATGATCTGAATATGAAAATAAAACCATTTCATGTGAATGGAATAATCGTTTTTTGACAGATAGCTGTCACCTTTCTCAGATAATTTTAATGAGGATAAGTGACCGTGTAACAATTGTTACAGTATTACGGATTTTCAGAATAAATACTAAAAAATGTGTCATTTTCTTTTGGCGTTATTATCCCCTAGTTTCATTGATGAATAAAATGTGTCTCTTTGAAACATACTTTGATAACATTATTCCTTAAATTGAAGGGGGGGCTTATATAAAGGATATTATTTAACGCTAATAAACAACCCTAACCCTTATAATCAACAATCATCTAGGAAGGCATTCTTTACCTAAAAGTATTGCATGTTTTGTAGCAGAAACGCTTATTGTTAAGTGAAACGTATTTAAAATGTCTTTTGAGAAAATAACTTGGTTAAATCGCACTAACGAAAACATATTAATCTAATATCATATAAATCTTAGCAACGGTGTTACCCATGCGTCTTGTTTTAGTGTCATTGTGTAGATGAAAGAAGCTATTACTTGATCACCCAAGTGTTGCAAGATGTCATCGTTGTTGCACCACTCTTCATACTATCGGAGCTACATTTATCCATGCGAACAGCGTAACAATAGTTACCACAGTGAGCCTTTGGAACAAATGGGCCCACTTCGATTTAGATGTAAGCACAATTGCAGAGTAAGATTCCCGTTAATTGTAACATAAGTATCGTTTACACGTAACTTCAGCATCGGAAATGCATTAATGAATGTAAGTTGTGTGTTCGGTTATGTTATTTCTATTTACTAGTGCCCGAATACCTTCTACAGCTCGAAAAGGACCTTCCCCATACCCAGAACAGCTGCATCCGCAATTCAGCCGACTGAATTTTTTCATGAACGCGTGTTTGTGTGCCTATTTGGGACCAGTGTGCAGCCGAGAGGGAGGGGAGGAGCTGGGGACGGCTTTCCAGCAGCGAGCTGGCTTCGCGCGCAAAAAGATGTCGACGAAATGTTAAATCGGCAACGAAGGGACTAATTTGAAATTAGTTCGGCTGCGGCTTCTGATGAATATGTAATGAGGTGCGCCGAACCCAAAACGCGATGGTGGAGGTGGAGACGGCAACGGAAAGTTACGGAGGTAGACGGAGACAGGAGAAACAGGGATAAAAGTGATGAAAAGTGGGAAGGGAGTATAGTAAGGTAGTGAAGGAAATGAATTGCAAAGATCGAGAAGTAAGAAAATAATATGGCAAAGGATGAGCATTAGAATAGAGAAGTAAAATAGAAGGGGAAATAGGTTGGCAACGAAAAAGGGAACGGAAATTAAGCAGGAAAGAATGAGAGAAAAAATAATTAAAAGAGAGAGTATTCGGAAGAAAATAAACGAATGAAAATGAAAAGAAGAAAATGAATCAGAGGAAAACAATGTGTACAATTATATACTCGTAAAAAAAGAGTAGATTTAAATAATAAATTATATATTAAAAGGATTTAAATGTGACAAAATAACGATAAGAAGAGAGGGGGAGAAATGTTCGAATAAAAGAAAAAAAATTAAGAAACATAAGCCAATCCCCCCTCAAAAGGATCATGAATGGAAAAGAAAAAGAGAACAGGTATAAGAAAGAGTAAAGAAGGACACCGAGGTTAGAGCGCACTCACCGAGAACGCCGAACCTGAAAAAAGAGAAAGACAGCAATTAACGACGCAAATGATAAGGCTCCATAAAGAAGTTTCGGATGTTATCGTCGCGCAAAGACTGACTTACGACATAATGAAGCGGTCACCGCAGCCGCACGATACGCCGTGGCGGTGAGCGTGGGGGTTTGGGGGGGGGAGGGGCGGCGACGCGGACGCCATGGGCATGCGGGAACGGAACGCGGCTGTGAGCGACGCGAGGGGGGCCACGCTGCCGGAAATGCGGGCATGCAAACGATTCGGGAGGCCACCTCTGCGGCAGCGGTGTAGTACCTCGCGCGGTGGCCCCGAGATTCGACCTTAAAACCGTTGCAAATTTTGCTTAGGGAATGTATTTGAATGTTCAAAGAGTTGAATTCTTCTAAAGCTAGTATTCGAAAGTTTTATAAGATTTGGTCACATTCGACATTGAATAATTCGTGTTGCTAAATAGTTTACCGAACTAATTTTGAAATATATATCATAATTCCCTAAATACTAAAAGGATTGAATCGGAAAAGGAAGGTCCCCGAGATTGAATCGGAAAAGGAAGGTCCCCAAGATTGAATCGAAAAAGGAAGGTTCCTGAGTTTGAATCGTAAAATTTGAGCAACTGAAGCAAGATAGTCACTAGGTTTTGTTTGTATTATTACATATGGTTTATTAGATTTGCTAACAGAAAATATTTTTTTCGGATGGAACGTCTTCGTAAGCAATAACAAATTAAAAAAAACAACCGTCTCGCAATGAAATGTAGTGCTATTGGAACATTTGGCGGTACAGTTTCTTAATTTTCTCAACGTGCAAATTGGTTTCACTGTTTGAATGGCTGGCTTGAAGGGGCGGCAATCACTCTGGCAGGTTTTCTACAGGAATTTGGCGCCGCGCACACGCTCGAGCAAAAGCAAACCTCAAAATGGTGGTCAGGGGAGGCAGAGCGATTAAATAGTATGCCTGACCGCTGCGCGAGTTAAGTGATGTACGACGTTGGTGAATAAGGAAAAGCTATCGGAGCAGAATACTAAAGGCACCGTCAGATGCAACCAAATCCACTATCAATTGGTAACCTTGGTAACACGGTAAACTTAAAATACAGAATTATTACGAAGAACAGTTGTCATTGTGCATTATTTTATTTAAACACACAAAACCTCAAGTTAGACAACTCTGAAGAGGTATCCATCCGTGACAGAGAAATGTAAGAAGCCGGCACAGGCAGGCTGCGCGCATATACGTGCGATTTCTGGAAGCAAAGGACATAACCTTCGATACACACGCTGTTGGTATTCGAGAACGTAACGTGTATAAACGACTACTTCAAATATAAGAAACTAACTTAGATTCTTCCATGGGACATGGCAATCAGAAAAGAATAGGTTTGGGGCAAAATAGCAGCGGGTGCCTCTTATTTCAAAGAAAAGTTCCGCCCCCCTCAATACATAACCAGAATTCATTTCCTCATACAAGAGAAATAACTTATAGATTTAATTTCAAACAGAAGTAAATATATTTATTTTCAATTAAAAAAAAATCAGAGCTCCAACGAAGTCCGGACATGGGATAAGTTGCTCCAACTGCTTCCCCAACTTTTGGGCGCCCTTAGTGGCAACAATCGAAAATAGCATAAAATATCACCTGATTACCCTCCAGGGACTCCTGAAAAATCTTTACGACCTTCTAAAAGACCACAGTTTGATAACCTTTCACTGGTAATAAAGGAAATTGCGTGAAATACATTTATTATTTAGAAATGAATTATTCTATCCATTACATTCAATTATTAATATTTGAATTTCATTAATTATTAATTTTGTTAACGGGATACGCCTAGTTTTTCCATAAATAAATCATTATAAATATGTTTTAATTGAGTTTTCTGAGGTCTAAATTCAGCAATTTGATGTTATTAAAATCTATTACACTTTCCTTAGTTTCGATGACGTTTACACTTCGTTTTCTTCGTAACTTTTGGATTTTTTTTTTTTTGCAGCTAATACATTTGTCACTTCATATTATGTGAACAATGAACATGTAATATAGTTTTACGAGTATATACTCCACACTTCATGATTCTTAGTATCATTTAGAAGTATTATTTGTAAATGTAATTATTAAATTAATTAATAAACTTAAATTTGAATAATTATTTTTTTCAAATTTTCTATGTCGATTTCAGTGTCTATGTTGTTTCAAATTCTATGTCGATTCGCTTAACTATGTTTCAAATGTGGAGGCCAAATAAAGCAAATCAACAAAGCTCTTTTCTTTTAAACGTTTTTATTCCCTCCTTACAGATTTTAAATGTTTATTAAATGAACTGATTTATTTATTGTGGATTAAACAATATTTAATGGTATGAAAAATAAATAGAATATACAGTATTTTCATATTTTAGAAACAAAAGGTAATGTAAAAAGTATTGCGCGATTCTCAGAAACAATATCTCTGCGACATTCCGAAACATTCAAATCACGTTCCGAAGGATTTTTCACTCTGTGTGGCATACGTATCTTTTGTGATTACTGAACTAACACGTTATTACTTGAGAACTGCGGTGTCGATTGTCGTTTAGAGGTCATAGCATGCGCTAGAGATCTTAACCCGTGGCAATTTGAACCAGCAATGGAATAGCGGCCGTAGAAACATCTAGAAATCCATCTGCACTGCGAACATTTGAACCTGCTATATCGCCGGATTTTACAACTCATTAATATTTGTAATTATTCATCAATTACCAACATATGTGGTATTATTCTATTGATTCTATAACATTATATTAATTCTGTAATATTATAATTCTATAACTAATTCTTCTAATTATTATTATTATTATTATTATTATTATTATTATTATACCAATTAACTTTCTGTTCTGCCACTTTTGATTCCCAATATTTTTTTGTTTTCAATCTCCAATGCTTCGGACTTTCAAACAAGAGAAGAAAACTTCTATTGAATTAATGAAAACATTCCCGCATTCTGATCATTAATATTGGTGTTTTTTCCCTTGCCCTTTTATGGCAAGACCATGGATTGCCGCAGTTACGCCTCTCTCCCTCACTGCCACCCCAATCAGTCTCTCCTCTCCCCGTAACAATCACGACGCCGCGAAGGCCACCTTTCCCAAAGGTGACCTTTGCAAGGGATGCTAAAGGAAATATTTTGTTTTTAATTTCTAATCAGATATAAGAGAAGGTATACTTTTATTCTCAAATTACATTAATGAATGATAAATCGTTGTATTCCTCTTATTATGATTGATCCATTGCTAGGGAAAAATATATAGTTCTAATTAAATACTAAAAGACAGTTAAATATCTCAAACGCTAAAAATATTACAAACAATATTTCTACATCTTATTATGATGAATCCGCATCCTTGACTAAGGGTGTGTTTCGATATCGTGAACCATTTAGAAATTGGGGGGATGGCCCATAGTTTGCGGGACTCATGATACATAACGGAATAATTACGTAGAATAGAGAAAGGTATGGAATGCGGCCGAAAACAGACTTCCAGATTTTAACGGAAAAACACGACTTGGGGTCCCCTGATACCGCACAGGTGTTTTTATAAAACGTCGGTCTGTCTAATTGTGAAAAATACTAGTGTGTAAAGTATGTTTTGAAAATGATTCTTGAGATGTTGGGAATGCTTTAAGTGGAGTACTGGCGACGTTTTCAAAATCTTATAAAGAGGGTTCTAATTTTTTCCTAAAATTTCTTCTAACAAGGAATGTAGTGAAACAGTTATAGAGATGGCTTATGCCCGAATTTCACGATTAAGTCTGAATTGCCAAAAATTGCGAAAGTTTTAATTTTTTTGGACCCCCTCATACATCTATAATAGAGATTACATCTATAATACATTGATAATAGAGATTTTTTCTTCAAATGAAATTTTTCTCCATAACAAGTTGTTTATTTAATAAAATATGCAATTCTTTAATACCTTGGTAAATTTCGCGTAATTGTAAATAAAATGGGAATTTTATAAACAAGATTTTCTCGGAAACGGTAGTAAATTTTTTCGTTAAACTTTCTATAAGGATAGAGGTAAGTGCTCATGAATATTCTCGAAAACTCAAACGTTTTATTTAAAAATTGGCTGAAAATTGTGAATTTTCGGAAACTCTACACGTAGTTTTTTCAAAATCGGCTCCAACATGCTGAAAGAAAATTCGATCTGGCTGATGTCGAGGCCCCTTGAATTGAAATCGATAACATGTCAATTTTGTTTGGGGGGTAATATTGTGAATGACATTTAAGAGAATGATCGTTGAAAACTCCGAGTTTTTGAAAATTGCATAATTTGGATGCATAATTTCAATTTTTTTTTGGTGTCTTCCTACAACTACAATTATGTAGATAGAGATTTTTTTCATAATGAAATACGTTTCTTAAAGATAGGTTTTGAAATAAGATACTGCCAAATTTGTCGAAAATGTTTGTACTTTTCACGTAATTTTGCGTGAAAACACGGGCGAGAGAGTTTTTGCTGTTCTAGCACCACTAGTTTACTTGTAAAGCAAATGATTATTTTATTGTATAATCATGACTCTTCTGCAAAGAATATTCTGAAGTGATTCGGCCTCGTGAGACAGGGGCTCGGGGCAGGTGAACCCAAGTGCGCGGACACTTAGGCTGTGTGTTCGAAAGCCGCATAAGGAATGAATTTTTTTATTATTTAATGTTGCATCAACATCTTAGCGACCATTATTGGCCATTAGCGACCACTATTGGCATTAACTTTATGGTAACTATGAAGGTGAAACGAAATGGTGATAAGGGGTGAAAGGACGAACACAAATACAATCATGCTCGATGCGGGACTCGAACCCACGACCCTTCGGCTCGAGATCACTACGGCACTACTGACTTAGCAATCTCCGCTACCGGGCCGACCTGGATTTTTGGTTTCCGTGGTATGAGGGGCATTCCGTGACCCTCCTACATTTCATTAACATCTCTTGGTCTGGCAGTATGTGTTTATTTGAGAAACTGGTTCCCCACACCCAACAAAATGGTACAAATACTAAGTTTGAGCAAAAGAGGCCAGTAGGAAAATAACTAAAATACAGGACCTATATAGTTGGTCGGAGCGCGTGAAGATACTGTTACTGGGAATGTCTCCAGAAGAGCGGCAGGAACGGTAGTTACCACGAAAGGCTTGAGTCTGTAAACGAAAGGCTTAAGTCTGTAGTAGGTCTGTTAACCGCAGGTAGGTTGGAAGTGGGTTAGGTAAATCCGAGGAATTAGCGCAGACTCAAGAGAATCGGAAACGAACTACTACGAGAAAATCTTTGACATTCTGTAGTGCAACCGCTATCTCGCGCTTACAAGCTAGAATGTTTGCAACGTGACTTCTTGTCACTGTAGAGCGCTGTACCTACGATAAGAGTACTCCCATTCACCATTAGAAGGCGCAGATAATTGCCACCGCTTCAGAAATTATTCGCTTCAACGCATCGACCTATCACACATTTCTTCCACAAGCTTGCAAATTACGATGAAGAAACGAATTCTCGCCCATTTTGCCTGAGATCTACGAGGAGAAAGGTTGTACTGGAAGATTGCCGACTGCGGAAGAAAGAGGTATTGAAAGTACAATTTACTAAATGGAAATATTTAACGTAAATGAAATACAATATTTTCTATATTAACGTGTCAAGAATAATCACGAAAGTCCATGAGAAATGTACCATGTAATTTCGAATGAAGAATTACAGTGCACCATAGCATGCACTTACAACTTTGGGCGAATTCCCCCACACTTTTTTATCTTTTACCTACTTTTCTTTCCTACGTGACGCTGATGCAAGAGGACTAATTTTGTCCCGGGAAACGAAATACACGACGTGACCACACTATTACGCAAGGCGACGGTGCACGAAATAGAATTCTTCGCTGCGGCAACGACACCCCGCCAGGAGACTCGACCGTCTGACCTTAGTTACGGGGGACGTCTATATTGCAGACGACTGCGTGCAGGTTTAAAGCGACCAATGGTATCGTGAGTTGTAACGTTCTGCTGTGAACTGCATTGCCGTTTTCCTTGTTAGCGTATCTGGCTAATTTAGCTAGAAGCTACATTTTGAAAGCAAAGAGAACAGAATACTAGTTACTTTAGGTGGCGTACATGGTTGAAGTCATTACTATAGAAAGTGTAATTCATCAAATCACTGTCGTAACTGAAATCAGAATATTTAATATTTTAAAGTTATTTTAAATTTCACGCTACAAAGTTCTTAGGAATTAACGAATTTCCTCGAGGCTAAAGAAAGTGTTAACTTTACGTTACATTTTTATTTCATTAACGAATTCATTGTAGTTACTTATTCACTGGCATAATCATAAGGGTATGTGTGTATGTTCATTCTTTTTCAGATAGTGTGTGCCTTTTTTTGTCACTGTGATTAGAGTATAATCATTTGTGTTTGTTTCTCAAGTGATAGTGTGTGATGTAATCCAATTCAACGATTCCTGCCATTCTTTTCCATTTTTTGTAATTTTAAGAAAGATTATACTCTCGTTGTTAATTTTTCAAATTTTCCTGCTCTTTCTTTTCATTGGTATTGAAAGACGACCCCATATCCTGCATTATAGTGGGAACACTTCAACTGTAATAAAACTAGTGACATCCATTACTAATATGGATGCCACTCATCGAGCTAATCTAATCTTCTGCTCGAGTCATTCGTCCAAAAACCTCGCATCAAAGGGGAGAATAAGAAAGGTGACAGTTGCACTACTAGTTATTTGGTTCCAGGAAATGAGCCTCAAGGAAAACTAAATATTAGTATCATACTTCGCAGAAATGGTTATTGATTTACTAATTTTCTGATGGCGATAGTTATTTTGTTGTCATTACTCTTATTTGCAATATGTCCCGCCATTTCCGAAAGTAAAATGTTTCACGTTCGTTTCGTCAAGATGGAAATTATATGGAAATTACCAAACTGTTTCCCTTCTTTGTTGTGTACATCGTATAAAAAATAAGTAATTTCTGACGCCGACCATAATAATTAATACTAACTAATATTAGATACTAAATCTGAACTTTTCCGGAAGAGCTAGTAACTTTTTCGATCCCATGAGCAGTTGCGTAATATTTATTATTATACTGACACATTTACTGTATTCATAGTTTTGTTCAAATATCTCAAGGCAAGCTCATGGTGTTATGGCAAGGGAATTTTCTTTCACCCGCTGGCTCCAGAATCCGTTTCCTGCCAAACCAAGTGGAATTTGTTGAGGAGAGGGGAAGACTTCTCGTTCGCTTTGCTTTTCATTCCACCTTTGCTCCATCGTTCAAGCTTCCTTCTACTCTTTATATAATTAAAGAGCATATATAACATGAGATATCGAAGGGACCATAAGTAACTAAATAAATATGTAATAATTAAATAAGTAGGTAGGTAAATAAATACCAAATATAATATATAAATAGATATAAATAGATACATAATAAATAGATACAAAATAAATAGATATAAAAATAAATATAAAAATAAATAAATTTGAAAATCTTCTCACGGCCTAAGAAATTGATTCCCGCGTTAGTTTCCTGAAGATGAAATTTGTGAGGAATTTGGAAGCAGTCGCATGGAGCAGCGCCCTTGCTCACGCGACGCTGCTGCCGTGCGGAGAGGGCGTAAAGCTGCCGCCGCACGCGCGCCCGCCCCGTGGACCCTGCGGCCCTCCGGGAGTGGGCGCCGGCCATGCGTGCTCGCCACCCACTCCCCTTCACGCTTGCTATGGGGCTTTCCTCACTTTTGCTCTGCTCACACCTTTCGTCACGACACTTCGCGCCCTACTTTCGTTGCCTTTGTGCGGTTTGCCATGTTTTTTTTTAATGTCCAGCCTTTCAGAGAATAAAACGATACGTTTCCATGAAAATGAAGTACTTTAGCCTAGTATGTAACCTAATTAGGTACTATCTTTATTTATTAATAATTTTATTTCAATTAATTAATAGACGTTTCATATTTTACAATATTACAACAACCAAAATTAATGAAAAAATAAGTATATGAGTGTAATACATTATGAAACCTCTAAACATGTTGCCATAGAAAATATATTCAGAAGATTGAAAATAGTATGCTGTCTTGTTTCATCCTCATGTTTCTGTTAGAAACCTAATTATATTGTTTTATACTTAAAGAAGTAAAAATTTTCTTCGAGTCACTTCTTTTGTCGTTGCTTTTCAACATTGTGTGTTCCTCTTTACTTTTTACTTTATTCTGGAAATATGCACTGCAAAATCATTTTTTTTCACCATGCTTTAGCTATTTTGGGTAGGATTTTTCGTTATAATATTATTTTTAAATTGTACTCGTATATTTCTAAAAGTATCCGCTAATTTTAATTATTTAGCTTTAACTTCCCTATCAGCCAAAGTTAAAATTTCTCGCACATAGAAGGTGACCGTCAAATTCTAATTTTGCGGACTTAAATGGAAATTGAAGAAAGCAATTGTATGAAGCGTTGCAAACTACTGCATGCAGCTATGAAATACATGCTCTCGTGAGTGTAAAAAGTTTGTTTAAACCGTTTGTAATAATCTATTATAACGTTCCTGATTAAGAAGTTTGAAGATGTCAATGAGGGGAAACGTAGAATTTAATGTAGCATTTCCAATATTTGCTTGTTCTTACTATAACCGTATATCAGTGAGGTTAGTCTCTCTGCTATTAAGGCAATGAAATGTGGAAAGTTCTGCCATCTTTGATTGTTCTTAAAACACCAGTTGCAAGAAGGAAATAAAGTAACTTTTTAAAGGTCATAGCACAAACGGAGTTTCTTCGAGAGCAACTACGTAATACTATTCAACTACTCTTATTTCCTCATTGATCGTGGGTAAGTAAAAAATACCTGGGAGAGAGGTTATATTTTTTATTATTTTCTTTTGGGTCGAAGAAATATTTTCTGAAATAGTAGATGATTATTCCTCGGACATATTTTCTCGTTTCCTATGGTTAGTTTCCAATGATCTACGTTCTTTAAAGGTTACGCGATTACAAGTGTTCCTGATGTGTAACGTAATATATGTGGAAATGTTTATCAATATTTCAAATACATTTAATTTTTTGATCAAATTTTCATTCTAACTTGCAGAAAATTACAGAAAATGAAAGAAAAATGCACAACATTTTGAGGTTATGACACTTATTTTTCTTACGCTCAGCTTAATATAAATTTCTTACTATTACTTTGGAACACAATACTTATTTGGAAAAAACGTATTCTGACACAGT
Organism: Teleogryllus occipitalis; assembly: GCA_011170035.1. Classification (NCBI taxonomy): domain Eukaryota; kingdom Metazoa; phylum Arthropoda; class Insecta; order Orthoptera; family Gryllidae; genus Teleogryllus; species Teleogryllus occipitalis. Next base: position 72,721 of record BLKR01009002.1, read on the forward strand.
GTCGTAATATTAACTGCATTCCACGAAATAAGGTATTCGCTCCGTTATAAAATTACGTTATTTGCTCCGTTACCATATTGTATGTGGCTCAAGAAAAGGGCCTTTCCTAGAAAAGGGCCGGCAATTCCACAGAAAAAACTGAAAGAACAAATAATGTTAAAACTATCGTTGTCATGTTGTCTTCATACAAATCAAATACACCATACTAGTTTTTACTCGGAGCGTTTCGGAGCAAGGAACCGTAATAATAATATTAATAATAATAATAATAATAATAATAATAATAATAATAATAATAATAATAATAGCAGTGAAGAGCATTCTGTTGTTTCTTTGAATTACATTATTTTGTAGCTTTTTATTTATTTTACGTTAAAAATAGTTTAAATCTGGAAGACCTACTATGTGGAGACGAGCTGTCTTTGCAAGTTTTCTTTAGCTCTGGGATCTCTGGCGGAACTCATATTCACATCAAGTTGAATTATAAATTCAGGTAGCAACGAGCGTTTTGGCAAGAGTTCGTATGAAAATAATCACTCCCATAAAGTAAAAGCTACTTGCAAAGGCAAATCAGCTACAGATTTTGGTTTCACTCGTCATGCCCTTTGTCACTGTAGCGAGAACCAGGATTATTATTTGAATATAAAACCCTCTGAGCTCAAGAAAACGTGCGCAGGTATTGAAGCTCTTTTATGTTTGGTAGCAAAATAAGGGGTCATCTCAGCATTGCTCCGAAGATCAGGGAAACAGAAAAACCTCTTCTAGATGGGGTCATTGACCTAGAAGCTGAGGAACAATACTTGCTACAGATATAATTAGTCTTTTAGAATTACACAATCTAAAGGGTAACTAATACGTGAAATATCATTATTAAAATAAATATTATTTTCCTTTTTGATGCTCAGTAGATTGTCTAATTTTATAGAAATACGACAGAAAATATTTCACTTGACATTTAAACTTATATTGATTTTAATCGTTTAATGGCAATGTGTTGTAAAACAATGTACTAGTATTGTGTAATAACGTTCCTAACAATTTGCTAAGCTAGTATGGGAATGCGCAGCAAGGAATAAATTACACAAGTAAGGTACCATGCTCTCTGACCAAAGCGTCAAGCGAAATTTTATAACAGTTTTAAAAGAGAAGAATTTGGGTATCTGATTTTACTTGAGTGATAAACAATAGAACAATGACAATAATTCAGCTAGTTGATAACATTCGTTTGTTTTACCTTTCTACCTCAATCACATTATCAACACCATTAGCCGAATGTATTTGGGACCGGGAGAGATGGCTCAAATGATGTCACTGCAGTTCCTCTGACCGGGAATTCGTAGGTTCGAGTCCCGACAGTGGTAGGATTTTCGACATTCGAAATCGAATCCAGTCGAATTCAGTCGCTGTCTGGAGAAGAATTCTAGCGGCCGGCTACTCTGATTGTTTGTTTCCGTGGCTTCTCTGATCAACACTAGGCGAATGCCGGAGCAGTATCCTAACAAACGGGCCACAGACCGCGAGCGACCTTTCCTAGCTCTTCCTTGTCCTATCCTCTCTCCTTACACACTTACACTAACATGTACAACACTACCACACATGCCGGGAGGCTGGTCGGGAGTTGAGAGCTTGTCCCGACTGGGGCGGTGCTCCGCTGGTGGGAGATACCTGGTTGAGGAGAAAACCCTGCTAGCCGACGGTAGATCGGCGCCGGATCTCGCCATCCAGCGGGGGAAGTACACCGCCACCTTCCGAGGGAAAACATACACTACACTCACGGGACTAATGACCTAAGCTGTTGACGCGCCCGGAATCACTAACTACTACCAACCGAACGTATTTGGCTGCGGAGTCCCCCTTCCCCTTGGCAAAGGGCCGGCTGTGCTTCCTCGCGGCGGGCAACCGACAGAAGAGACGGAAAGCACCAAAAAACGGGAGAGCTAGCCGGGGCTCGCGATTTTCTCGGAATCGCGTCTGCGCGCCCTTAAACGGGCATCATTTCATATGTAAATGGCGTTGCTTTACGGCAGCATATGCTTCGCTCGGTCTCGTTCCCCTTTTCTTCGGCGCAGCTCTCATTCTGAAAACCCGAGGCATGTAATTATGAACGAGTTATATCTATGTTTTACGAGCCGGCCAGGCATACGCGGCGAATGTATTTCAATATTCTGTCATTTTCTTTTCTCGCGTAATTCTTTTTGATGGCTGTATTCAGCATTCGTATTGTGTTCGGGAAGTAAAACTTGATGAACTCATTTGCTGCTTAATGCGATAAAATGCCGACATTTAATTACAAATGAACCTGCTTTGAATTTTTATTATTGCCGACCCCAACTACCGACAAGTGGCCATTTGAAGAAATGAAACTTCGGCAGCTTTTGTCGGAAGCTAAAAGCGTATTTAAGTTTAAGAGATTGCTTTAATTGACGAGTTTCTTAATTTCGGCATGATGATGTCTTAGGTTTCCTTCAAAAAACCTGAGGTGTGTAATTGCTTGATGTTACCTTCGATGTTCACGCTCGTGCCAGCAGGTTCGTTTAGCGGAGGAATTCTCTTTGAAGAAATGAAGTCCAGCTTCAAAAACTCGTATACAATTGCGTTTCACTGTGCGTTCCGCTTAGAACGGTGGTTTAAATGCTGTGTTGCGCAATTATATCAAACTTTTGATACAAGAAATGATATTATTCGCGATACAATAATATTATTCTTCATGCATCGTTAAATTGTGAGCATTAATTTGCTTATATTACATGAAACCTACTTGTGTCTGCGCTCTACAGTGCTTACCTTTCAACTCGACTCATTGCGGCATTATTAAAAATGTATTCAGGTTTAACTTAGTACGTTTTGCGAGTATTGTTATGCGATAATGGCCTTGATTGAGGTCGATGGTAATTGCAGAGGTGTTTTTCTTTAAGGAAAGAGATTGTGCATACATTTTAGGGCAATCTCAAGTATTCCTAAGATTTGTTTCTTCATTATGTCATTTTCCTCAACATCTTCGTTAGCATCCTTTCCACATTCCTTGTGTTTGCAGTATTTAATTTCATTTCAAACACATTTTTCTATTTTTGCATTCACATTTTCTATTCTCTTTTCCTTTTTAAGATCGTATGGTTATATTTTTTCTGTTCGACGCTTTTTCCTTTCCGTATTTTTTACGTCCCCTGCTCTGCGTTAAGCTCTCTCTTCAGTATTACCGCACAATTTTTTACTCTTTTCTTAACTTCTAACCATTTCTGCATTAATATTTTTTCGTTATCACTTCAATTGTTGGCTGCTCGTTCTTGGATTTTTTTAGTATTTTATTCAATATATTTTTCGGTATTTCATAATTTGTCTTTCCGTCACTTGTCTCCTTCTCTTATTTCCATCATTTTGGGTCGTTAATTCTGCGAAACTATTTTTTTCCACTAAGAACATTTTCGTGTTAAAGCCTCTGGCACTTTCTTCCTTTTCTCGCGTACTTCCACAACTCAATCGAGTTTCCCTTGAACAGTCTTTCATCATGTTATTTCTCATCCCAGTCTCTAAATTTTTCGTAATGCATTTCCACCAAGTGGTGCATTGCCTAAACAAATAGAAGTGGATACAGATATCAGACCCTCTAAACCCCCTATTTCATTGAGTACATACGACATGTTTTTCTAAAAAATAAATAAAACACTATAAGGGGAATATAATTATAAATTTAATGAAACAATTAACAAATACAAATGATTTTAATGAACCATTTACAGGGTTGCTAGATGGTTAGGACAACTTATTTTACAAAAATTAGTTTACCAATTCTCCCAAAATATGAACTTAATAAAGAAGAAAATTTTGAATTCATAATGTTACAAAGATAAAATGCGTAGGGCTACGGTACCCCTTTCTAAATTTTCAGTAGAGGCACGTCCTCTCTGCCTCGCCCCCTGTTCGCACGCTAATGTTTTCCACGGAATTGCTCTCGTGTTCCCCGCCACACCCCTTCGGCCCATTGGCTTCTCTCCCTCGCCGAGTGCCTCTCCGCGCTCGAGTGCGGCCGACCTTTTACAATTCCAGAAAGCGCCGCTCTACAAATGTCCTAAACGCTGCCCACCCGAAACCCAAGGCGGGCACGAGCCTAACGACCGTCGGACCGTGTTAAGATCCCACCAATATAATTGTATTCTTTCGACCAGGGAGGGCACAAATATTTATAGGTCTCTATGCCAGAAGACGTGAACGTGTAGACAGCTAACACTTTCGCTCTCCAGAAATTTCCCTAATGCCCGCTATTACAAGGAGCGAAGGCGGCGAGCGGCGAGGCGCGGCACTCTTCTGAGAGTGGGCGGGGCGGGTGGGAGGGGGCCGCGCGGTGCGGGGAGGTGATGAAGATGCGGGGCGGAGCGGGGCGGCGCAGGAAGGCACGGGACGGTGCGGTGAGGCGCGGCGTGGTGCGGGGCGGTGCAGGGCGGTGCAGGGCGGTGCAGGGCGGTGCAGGGCGGTGCAGGGCGGTGCGGGGATGTGCGGGGAGGTGCGGGGAGGAGCGGGGAGGTGCATGGCGGTGCGGGGAGGTGCGGTGAGGTGCGGTGAGGTGCGGGGAGGTGCGGAGAGGTGCGGGGAGGTGCAGGGAGGTGCGGGGAGGTGCGGAGAGGTGCGGGGCGGGGTGGGGCGGGGCGGGGTGGCGCGGAGAGGCTCGGCGCGGCGCGGGAAGGCGTGAGGAGCGGTGCGGGGAGGTGCCGTGAGGCGCGGGGCGGCGCGGGGATGCCCGGCGGGGTGGGGGACGGTGCGGGGCGGTGCGGGGAAGTGCTGTGGACGCAAGGCGGCGCGGGGCAGCAGGGGGCGGCGCGGGCGGCGCGGGGAATGGTCTTCGGGGCGGCGGCTTTGATATTGAAATGGCGACGCGCGAGAACCCAGTCTGCGGGGGGCAGGGGGGCGCGAGCAGTGGTTCAAATTGCGGGAGGGGGCGTGCCCGACGAGGTAGGCCCCCAGGCGCCGCGGCGCGCCGCGCCACGCCGCGCCGCGGTAGCAGGTAGAGGGGCAGACCCACGCGTGGTAGCCGCGCAGGCTAACTAACGGTGTCGATAGCCGGCTCACTAATTTCCCACGTCCTATTAGCCGCTCATCTGAATATCAAAGCGGCGCCCGCCGCTCGGACGCCGAGTGGAGGGGGAGGCGATGGAGGCTGCGACGGGCGTCGGGGACAGAGCGTTTGGTGGGGCTAACTGTCGGAGATGAGAAGCGTGGCTGGAAGGCGAAGAAGTTTAAGGGTTGGGGAAATAAGTGGGTAGAGGATTCCCCAGAATGAAAGCGATGCAATGGAGAAAGTCCTATCCTTAAACCTGGAAATGGCTGATAGGTGACAAACAATTATGGACGATTAAGGCAGATTAAGAATCAACTCGTGAATTAATAGGTCCCGGGGCGGATAAAATAAATAAATAAATATCGTAAAGGAAACATAAATACTGTTCAAAAATGTTGTCACATTTGTACTAATATTTCTTCAGTAATCTTCGCAGTAAAGTCTACCAGCTACATACATTTTTTAATTACAGGGAAAAAAAACCTTAAATCTTTTTTCACTCTTTCTTCGTGGAGATCTGTGTTTATTACTTATTGACAAACTCATTAATGTAGAGTTCAATAGATGTCAGTTACTCATTCTAAGATTTTGTTTTTTTTTTGTGGTTTCGAGTCCTTTGCGTAGTTCATATTTTACATTCTTCGTTAATCGTAGCTTATAAATAGCTGCACATATTTGCAGTGATTCATAAACAAAATTTATGAGGAATGCATAGAATTTTTAAAAAGCACACTAAAAATAAAATTTTATAAATTTACTTCATTTTATCCCGTTATTTTAATCATCTCATTAATGGGAGTGAAGGTCGAGAGATTGAAGGAAGCAAGACGTAATCACGGTATCCTGCGTAGCGAATTACTGAGAATTAGAGACGCAAATCTATCTAAAAAATTGCATTTTTTTATATTCACACCATAGAAGAGCAAAAAACGATCGAGAAGATGGTGTCGGTGACACCGGTGTTTTCTTCTGGAGCTGTCCGTCCTGCCGCCCCGATGGTGAGTTATCGCTCGGCCAGGTAACGACCTGGCGCAGGAATCCGGGCCGCGGTGTAATGTACTGCCTTAACAGGCTGACGTGGCCGGGCGCCCCTGCCGGAGGCGAGAACAGATCTGCTGCCTCCGCCCCCGCCCTGCCATGCCCCGCCCTGCCCCACCCTCACCACCTCCCTCGCCACCGCCCTCGCCACCGCCCTCGCCACCGCCCTCGCCACCACCCTCGCCACCGCCCTCGCCCTCGCCACCGCCCTCCCCACCGCCCTCGCCACCGCCCTCGCCACCGCCCTCGCCACCGCCCTCGCCACCACGCTCGCCACCGGCCTCGCCACCGACCTCGCCACCGCCCTCGCCCCCGCCCCCGCCCCCACCCTTGCCACCGCCCTTGCCACCGCCCTTGCCACCGCCCTCGCCACCGCCCTCGCCACCACGCTCGCCACCGCCCTCGCCACCGCCCTCGCCACCGCCCTCGCCACCGCCCTCCACCGCCCTCGCCACCGCCCTCGTCACCGCCCTCGCCACCGCCCTCGCCACCCTCGCCACCGCCCTCGCCACCGCCCTCGCCACCGCCCTCGCCACCACCCTCGCCACCGCCACCATCGCCATCGCCCGCTCGCCCCCCGCCCCCGCCCCCGCCCCCGCCCCCGCCCTTGCCACCGCCCTTGCCACCACCCTTGCCACCGCCTTCGCCACCGCCCTCGCCATCGCCCTAAATAAGGTTGACAGTTCTCTTAACGTCAGAACGAACGTAGACTTCATGTGTAGGTATTAAAAACAATTCTATACACAAAGAACATAATATTAAATGGTGGTAATGCGATCAACAGCAGTGAAGACCATAGGGGATGGGGTTTTGACTCGTAATGAGAAACCGCATTATACGCAAGCATTTTTTGGAAAAATATGCGCATATATATGCAGGGTTTTATGCTCAATTATATGCAAATACGTAAGAAATCAAGCATACTAATAATATTGTCATTTAGTACATTCATTAAAAAAATACTACTTTTAAATGATAGGATACATGTGAATGTCTTCACCAGACAGTAGTATTTGCGAAACATTTTGCCACAATATGGTTTTTAAAATTATCAACCAAAAAATTACTTCTTTTATCTATATATACGTTTGTAAATTGAAACCTTTTTTTTTCAACATCTGTCGATGTTATTGGGAAATTTTTAAATTGTGCCATATTTACACCGTCAATAGTTTCTCCTCAAAGAACCTTATTGTTGCAATATACTTGAACCTACATATTGTTCTTGTTGCAAGAATTGAATTGTCGAAATTTTCTGGCAATTTTTCAAAGACGTTTTTTTGTCCTAAGAACGGCTTTCAATGAAGGAATGAAAGCGACTTTCTTCTAAGAAATCTTCCCTGCAATTTATGACTCGGATTTCTCTAACAGTAGCAAGAAGCCTACGAATCCATTATAATTAGCCGATATATGCCAAAATGTTAAAAATGTGCAATATCTCAATAATATGCTAAATATGCAACTTGCCTATAATCCGGTCTTTACTCATAATGACATAACTCAGATTTCTCAGTGTTTCTAGCATGCAGTTTTTTACTGTCTTTAAACTGTTCATCTAGAATTATTTGCAACTCCTGACGACGACGACGACGACGACAACAACAACAACAACAACAACAACAACAACAAATCTATCAGTTCTACCCCTATACAATATGATTTAATGTACTGCCTTAGTTTTTAATGAAGTCAAAGTAAAACACACTTTTTCGGCACTCGATAGCACAGGAAAAATGGCCCTTGTCGCTGAAAACGGCTGTCACTTATGGAAGGGATGAAACCTCTGATGGTGGCAGTATATTGGGGAGAAGCTAACTAACTGTAACTTCACTCCAAGAATGCCAAAAAAGAGAAAGCGGACCAAAAGTGGGGTTGACGCATTGCCGGTATTGGCAGAAATGACCACCCAGGGTGTGAAGACAGTCATGAAGGCTGAGCCGAGGATGGTAGTAATGGCGAAGTTGACCGGCGATAAATGTGAGTCCTCCTCCAGTAATGGGTGTGATTGCAATAAGGAAGTAATGGGAATGGAGAAAATTCTGTACGATTTTGGTTTATTGGATCCGTTGCAAAGTTAGGCAACGTGAGAAGGAGGGAGGAGAATACGATCAATCCCACCGGACGCGGTTGAACTTACCCCATCTGACGCGATTGAGCTTACCTCGCTGGGGTTACCACAGCAGAGATTACCTCGCAGCGTTGTTTGGGAGGCAATATCAGTGAGGGCGAAGAGGAGCGAGCGGCGAAATCAGCAATCACACGAGAAAGAGAGTGAACGAACAGGGTGATGATGTCAGAACAACGGGAAGCCAAAGTGTATGGAGAAAACAGCACCATCGAATTAGTCTCAATCGGCGTATTCACAGACAATCCAGGCCTGATAACCTGCAATGTAAAACTGTCGCCCTATGCGACCTGTTTCGTTGTCCGCAGATTAGATTGCTACAATTTACAATCAGTGCGTGGCTGGCTTGCCTTGAATGGTCAGCTGTACGTAAGTGAAGGAAAGGGAGGAAATGTACAGGTTCAGTTCCATCAGAGGGTGCTGTGTTTGAGCTTCGCTCACAGGAGTATGGCAGAGGTTGCCGGCAACGCGAGCGAAGACAGAGGGGCTGAAATGTCCGGCGAAAATATCAACATGAGGAAGTGGAACGGAGAAAAGCAATGTGTGTGATGTAAACGGGTAGAAAACTTATCGGGATAATCTTAAGTAGATGTTTTACAGGAAACCCAACAGACGTAACGCAGGTCACTGCTAACTGCTGCATAGTTCGAAGAAAGAAACGCATCCGCTCTGCACATCAGAGAATTGTAAAGTCTGGCTTGTCAATAAAAGAACCGCTTTACCTGTGTCATCTGTGGCCAATGAGTGGAATTCTCTGCACTCATTACGCAGATAGGCCATAGGAGGTGGGGGTGGAAGGGGAAATGGATAGGTCCATCATAGCGTGCGCAGATGCTTTTCTCCCCCGTACATCACATACTGTTTTTACAGTTTTTTTACTAAATAAATAAATACCGATGAAGCTGTGAAATGTTACTGCGCAAGAGGTGAAGGTAGATGAGGAGGCTGGGCTGCAGGTGAAGTAGCGACATCAAGTAAGGTGAAGGGGGCGGCATGCCCATCAAACATATCAAACAAACGAAAGAGTGGAACAGAAAGAATGGTTATGATGACCGAACAGCCGAAGATCCAAAGTGTGTGGAGTAAATCTGTAGAAAGCAAACCTATATTACCATAATCGGATATTTTACACTAACCCAAGCGTACACCAGGCGTACACGGACCGCTTCTAACTGCTTCATTGTTCGAAGAAAGGATTGCGACTCTCCTACAACCGGCACAAAAAAAGGCTCAAGATTGACTTGTCAATGAACGAATAGCTTTCCTAGAGGTAGGGCCGATTCTGTATCAACTGTGGCCAGTACGAGTTTGTCTCCAAACATTACCCAGATAGGCCATAAGAGGAGGGGGAGGAAACACAATGATCCAGACTCACCGATGCAGCTTTGGATGAGCGCTTGAGTTGAAGGTAGACACGGGTGGGTGTGGTAACGTCAGCAAAGGCGATGGAGGCGGTGCCTCCGGCAAAAATATCAATCACATGAAAGAGTGGGACAGAAAGAATTCTGATGGTGACCGACCAGCCGAAGATGCGAGGTGTGTGAAGTAAACCTGTAGAAATTGAATCGGGATAATCATATCACTAGGGAACTCGATTGGTAGAGTAGGAGCGTAACATACTAAATTTTATACGTAATTTACGAATTTCACAACAAATACTCCATATCACGTCACAGTTTTTAAATATAACGTATCTTTATACCTAACATACTGTGTTTTGTTATTAATGCAAATACATTTAAATTGCACTTGAAAGATATGTAAAATCAATACGCATATAATCTGTTTAAAAATAAAAAAAATTTATTCAGTTCCATGGACTGCTCACTAGTGTTGTGTCATCTGTACAACGAACCTTAGGTTTTGGTTGTATGGAAAACTCAAATTATTGTCATACGCTCTATCAATGTAGAGAATACCAGCAAACCATTTAAATGTCTGCATACTATTGCACGAATGTTTGTACCATTTTTAAGTTGTTTTTACTTCATATGAAGCATGTTCATAAAATTTTTAGTAATATAACCGGAGTGAGCATGCGGAAATTAGTATGGGATTTTGTTTATTTCAAATATTAAATATGTTCATATCTTTTAAACCTTGCGTGATAGAAACTTTTTTAATGATTTTCGAAATCATCATGATCGTTTCCTTTCAAATCACCTACTTTCATCCTTGAGGAATGAAAAAAAATTGTTGCCTGGTGTAATTGGACCTTTCATTATGAACCCAACAGGTTTATATAGTCCGCTGCTAACTGCTTCAATGTTCGAAGAAAAAATCACACTCCAAAAGCGTGAATCAGCTGAAACCAGTACGTGTTGGTCTGCAACTATTACCCATATAGGCCCGTAGAATGGGAGGAAACAATTGACATACAGCTAGTGATGGGAAATTTTATCAAAATGTCGATACATCTATGTTTCGATACATCGCTTAAGGGTTTTCGATGTCGATGAAAACATCGACGAAAAAACATCTATGTTTTTTCGTAGGCTAATCGTTTATCGTAGGCTAATAAACATTCTATTTTCCAATCCATTTTCAATTACAGTACGTAAAAGGGATATATTCTGTTGTTTGGTTATTATCATGTTAGTAGAATGTTAATAAAAGTTAATATCGAATGTAAAGAATAAAATTAACAATAAAGAACATCGTGTTTCACTACTTTACTCTTTAGTCACTTCCAGTCATACACCATCGAAGTAAAACCACCTAAAACTTCCTTAGATTGCACAGGCGAAATGTGCAGCGTGATAGAGAGGATGGCGCAGAACGATATTGCTGTGGATTGCTGCTACCCTACAACAACCCCTTTATTTTAAAAAATTAAAAATTAAATAATATTGATGGTTTTTACAACAAAATATCGATGTGAAGAAAACATCGAAAATATAACATGGATGTTTATATATCGATGTTTCTGGTTGAAAACATCGATGTTTTCTTTGCCATCCCTACGTTCAGCCACCACCCGTTTGTCAGTGGCTGAGTTTACCGCAGAGGAGGTGTGGGTAGACGCTAGGATGGGTCGCCGGGGGGGGGGTAACGCCAGCGAAGGCGAGGGCATCGGGGGCGGGGCCGTGGAGGTGGCAGGGAGCGGTAGTAACTTATCGGCGGCTGCCCACTGAAGGCGGCCGCCGCGCTGTGACGTGTGGCTTCCCGGAGGAATGTTGATGACATGTTGGGGCGCTGCCTCAGCATGGCAGGTGGCGTGCTACTGGGAAACGGAGGCTGGGCAGAGGGTCTCGGGCATGAGAAATAGCGGATTCTGAAAAAGGTAACAGAAGCTATACAAAATCTGTCTGTGGCACGGATTTTTGTGTTTTGCCTGGTGGTCAAAAAGGGACTGTTGTTGCTTATCCACCCCTGATCTTATTCCTGCTGATTATTTTGAAACTCTCGTTTTTTTGTTTTTAAGGTTGCTTTTAAATTTTTGAAAGAATATAAAACAAAATATGTTTGGCTCATTTGGCATATGTTTGGTTTATAACTTTTATCATTTATCGTAGGAGCAAATGTATATTAATCGTGTCACGTTTCTGGCGACGCAGAAAAATGCTGTCTCTACTTTACCCTTGTCGCTTTAAACATATGAAACCCAACAAACGTTGTTTCTGATGGGTGATTTATTTGCGTGTTGCTTTACGTTTAATTATTTTTAGAAGTAAATGAGTAAGAGAATGTTTTTCAGAAAATGATGGTGCATAAAAGAATATTAATTTCTAGAGAATATTTGCGAAAACAGGAATAAATCTTTCGCGATACTTCAAACTACATCGAAACCTTTTCATTGATTCATACGAAGAGCTTTATCAGTCATCAAAGTTAATATACGTCAGCTTAATTTGTCATTAATGAATACTAACGTACGCCAACGGATACGTTCAACACAGATATGAATATTTCTTATTTCATAAATAACTAAAAAGTGTTATCCCATTAAAAATGTGTTCAATGAAACATTCCAAGAAACAGTATTATGTCCCCTCGGGTGGCTCATGAACAGCGTGCTAGAGTTCTTTGATGCGATCCCGGATTCAGTTCCCGGTCGAAACAAAAATAGAGTTGTAGCTTTCTTACACAATCGTCTTCTATAGCTGAGTTTTCTAAGTTTCTATGGCTTTGTGACAAAAGATAAAGTTCAGCCATGTCAAATAAGCTAGATACGCTGATGGGAATGTGTCGTGCTCGCCCCATGTCTGTCCCCACGCGTGTATAATAAATGAAAACAAAGCTCAGGTATGGGAACACTGCTAGGAGGCAAAATTCGGATTAATCTGATCCTCAAATTCCAAATATATACAAATATTATATTGTATAAGACTCAAATTACATTACATTAAGTAGAAGTAACATTACACATTGATTATTTCACTATATGGATTGATATAGTAGTAATTCATTTAAGAGAACTCTCAGAAATAAAAGAGATTTACTACAGTTATTGCCACCCCAAGTGAAACAAATTCTAACTACATCACGCATTTAAGCAACGAAATTGTGTCCCGTAAATACTTAGTTTACTGCTAGCGACACATTCACTTCATAATACGTACCTGAACAAGAACGTAAAATAAATCCTCCACAACGTCTCGGTCGCACAACCTCCCTTCATTTAAACATCAAAACCGTATCCCGTAGTTCCTCCATTTACTTCGCATGTCAAGTTCGCGTTTCCTTCTCGTAACAAAAAAAACAACACTAAATTACGTAATTGCAAACGCGCGCGCCGCCACATGCTCGTCTCTAAAAACCAGCGGGAAGAATTCGAAAATTCCACCTCCGTTTCATCGCAGAAGCAAACAGGTATCGAGGTGCAGCAACTGCTTTGTCGAACCCTAGCATTAACGCCATTACCCGCTGCCTGCTTATCTGTTGGCTCGGGTGTTTCCTCGCACTATTAGAGTCATTATCCCAAATAAGAAAGCGGGTAGATTCCTCCGGCTGAAGGGAAATCGAAAATTAATAAACTGCTTAGCACGTATTAGACAAATTGCGTTGGCGGGTCAGACGGCCTAGTGCCGGGTGTTGGGTGAACTCGGAATAATGGTCTTTGTTGGAACATCGGCGCTGGTATCTCTTTAAGATTAGTAACGATGGATTCGAATTCAATAAAGCATCACAGTTCAATAAACTCGCAATTCTGTGCTACATTGCGCTCTTTCCACGATCAAACAATGTTGCTTGATTTAAATGCAGTTTACACTTCATTGTTTGTATTGTTGTTTCTGCGGTTTCGATGCTGTAACTCATTAGTGTATGTTATATTCACGTTCGCAGGTTCAAACCCGATCAAAATCATGGATTTTTAAGGGGAAAAACCTTTGTACGCTTTCTTCGTAGGCGAAGTGAAGCCGGCTGTTCCATGCTGTGAATTTACTCTATGTGAAAGATCCTCAAGCCTAAAAGAAGCCTAAATTTAACCGAGTGAACGGTCTTTCTTTGCTAGATGGCAAAAGGAGCGAAGCGAATTTTGCATAGTCAGGCGGAAGAACAGGCATGTTGTCCTGAGTCTCGCCGCGTAAAATAAAGTAATATTGATTGGATTACTGATTGTTAATTGAATTAATTAAACCAGCTGGACCTGTGCGAACATTCAGTATTTAGAAAACTTTGTTTAGAAATGGGAAAATAGCTTCACACTGCATTACAACCTTGCAAGTTCAGACACAGAACTGTTCGTGAAAGAATTACAGGCCTATCATGAACCTATTGACACTTTTGTTTCATTTTACACATATTTCAAGGTTTCCTATATTATAACTACCAACGAACCCTACATAGTGATGAGTGGGGATAACAAGAAGATATAAACCCTCAAAAATGAAAAAGAAGGTTCAAAACGGTCATATATTGCTTAAAGAATTGTGGCGGCGATGGTGTAACGGTTAGCGTATCGGGCTGTTATACCCAAGTACGCGGGTTTAAACCCGATCAAAGCCGTGGATTTTTAAGGTCGAAAAGCTTCCCTTCCTTCGGAGGGGAAGTAAAGCCGGCTGTCCCATGTTAGTAGATTTACTGCATGTAAAAGATCCTCCTGTTCCGTCGCCCAAGTAATACCTTCTTTCTCTCCTAGTAGGTGAAAGGAGCGTAAGGAAATTTGCGTGGTCAGACGGAAGAACAGGCCTCATGTCTTGAGTCTCGCCACGTAAAATAAGGCATTCATTCATTCATTCCTTTAAAGAAACCCAACTCCGACTACACTTGCTCCCCGCATGTTTCCCAGCATATTTCCTCAGATATTCCCCGCAAGTTCCTGGCACGTACCTTACATGTTCCCTCCAATTTTCCAGCATATTTTCCTATACGTTTTTCTGCACTTCGCTCTTGCTCTGTGAAAATTAAGTCAAACGAAATGAACTTTTAACTTTCACAGTTGACCATAATTTTATAAATCATATAACAGATATGTTTCAAGTAATAAAGTTTGTCACACTGTTGATGTTGGAAAGAGCATTTCCTAAATAATGTTATCAAAACCTTTATAATAAGATAAAATACTAGGGAGTAATTGCCTCTTGGCAGTAATAATTTATTCTATTTTTATTGTATTACTTCTGCCATTAATTTCTTGAAATTAATTATGTAATGGCTTTATTATCATACCTGGAATTCATCTTAATAATGGGACTTGGGCATAGAAAATACCATAAAGAATATAATTATTTCGATGATCTGGATTCTTTAGATATAAAAAAGTATCGCCAAACGTAGGGAATGAGAAAGATTGCTTCCTATTTGGAGTTCATTAAGTGCCGTCCCCATTGTAGTATTGTATACTAGCTGAAGTAACCTGGCCTCGCCCGGGTATTCCTTTATCAAAACCACATGTTAGCAATGAGGTGAAGTGAATTCTCTCTGTAGAGTAAAACTTCATTTAAACCCTACCCCAAAAGCTTCACTCCGCTTCACTCCGGTCGCCGTTTAGCCATCCCCCACCACGAATCGTCCAATCAAATCAAATCGTCAGAATATCAAATCAAAAAGTGGACAAGAGTAAGTACGGATAGTGACAGCCGCCTGCTCTCACTTTCCGTCCCTACTCTTGTCCACTTTTTGATTATTTTTTGTTAAAAATATAGTACGAAGTGTATGTGACGTACGGGGAGAATTACACCCTTGGAACGTAATCTTCAGCTACAGAATACGTTCCCCACCATTTTACTGTACATAGTGAAATTATTAATTAAAGTACCAATAAAGCTTTCTTGGTGTGGGAAACTTACTGAGATATTTGGGAAACTATACATTTTTTACTCCTGAGGTACTGAAATCTTAATTTCATCGGTATATTAACTACAGATCTCAATTTATGTCATTGCTAACAAAATAGAAACTCGCACCCTCGTCACTATTCCTACGACAACCAGAGAGAGGAGAACTTACTAACACGTGTGCCAAGTGAAGCGAAGTTACCTCTCCGACCATGCCCCTCCCACCCGCCGTCCTAGTCCGTCCCCACTGCTCTGCAATACGTAAACGCAATAAGGATTACATTAAACAAAATTTCGCAAATGAAAGCAATAATATTGATGGAATTTTGAGATGAAAGGATTCTGTTAATTTTTCCAAGAAAATTTCATGAAAATTGGATTCACAGACACCAACAGGAATCCTGGGCTAGGGAGACTATAAAACGAGACGGACGGAGGTGATCTAGTTTTAAATGCTATCTCGTATATAGAGAGAATACTATAAGAAGGGATCACTTTGGTAGTCACTGCTGGTAATATAACTGCAGGTTATTGTGCTATCTCTTTCAATGGCATCACCTTGCATGACGTTCATATGTTTCCCGACCTGTCAAAGTGGCTCCTTCTTAGAGTAACTCCTCAATACTTACTTTACCATGTGGCAAACTCATTCATTATTATTTACAGTATACGATTATTTAAGGTATAATTATGGAGTAGGAGTTGTGTTGAAATATAGTTGTATGAACGAAACCTCCGCGAATGAAGAATTCATAAAGCGACTTGATAAAACAACTTAATCATAATCACGAACTCGTTCTTCATACAACAAAATAATTGTACTCGCTAATGAATGCACAAAGTATATTTTATTTATTTTTATTTTATTTATTTCCATTGAGTTGCCCCAAATATTATACTCACCTGGCATAATCGACTTCTACCAAATAATAATAATAATAATAATAATAATAATAATAATAATAATAATAATAATAATAATAATAATAATAATAATAATAATGCCTTTATTGATATGGTGAGGCTCGGGCCATCAGGCCCGTTCTTCCGCCTAACCACATGCCAGATTATACGAAGACCAAAACATGTAATCTATATATATAAAAGAAAGTCGTGTTAGTTACACTATTTATAACTCAAGAACGGCTGTACCGATTTGGCTGAAAATTGGTGAGCAGGAAGCTTAGAGCCAGGAGACGGACATATGATACTGTTCATCCCGTTCAACAGCGTTCCTGTGTGAGAACGCACGTTTTCGCGTGAAGGTACTTAACTGAAGGGTGCAACCTATGCACCAAAATACAGGAACAATAATGAATGATTAATCTACTTAATTTTTTTATTTGTATTTTCTAATAAACAATTTAACTTAATAAATTCAAAATCTGCTTATTTATTGCCTTTAACAGCCGGTCCCTATGATTACAGCTTTGTATTTCTCTCTTAAACAAAAATCAATTCCAAAAAAACGCTCTGCTACGTAATAGATTTTTTAATTATCTATTTAATATCAGAGCGTTTTATTTTAAATTCTTCTTTGTTTGAGAGAAAAACACAAATCTGCCATTGCTTTATTATCACGAGTGTAACAAGGATAGTACAATTTCTCACAGTGAGTGCGACGCGAGAAAAAGATGGGACCGGCTGTTAAGGCGGAACAGAGTTCGCCGGGTCAGCTAGTATTATATACAAATGTAAAAATATATTTAAGTGTAGTAGTTAGTAGAAACCAAGTATAATTTAAATGCAACTTTTAAAAAGATAAATGAAATGTTAAAATAGACACAGGTCAATTTACAATGTTTACTCATCGATTAGTTTTGATTTTTCCCCTTGAGAGTTCGTTTCTCCGCTTATTCCGATGAACTAATCCTTAAATCCCCACTGCGTGAGGGAGAGTTCAAGTGGCGGGGAGTGTCTTCACCCCCACCCTCCCTCACCCCTCCCCTCCCCTCCTCGCCCCCTGCCCTCTCCCCCCTCCTCGCGTGACGCGCCGTCGAAACGGAATTAAGGCTGCGGCGCCGCCTGACCTAATTTACAACGTTCTGTTTCTCCCAAAGTGTTAATTTATTGGCGGTGCCCTAAAGCTTTTACCACCTGCCTTTCATTACCACGAATATTTTTGTATATCAATAGAGCAACCTCTTATACGGTTCCTTTTACAGACACCAGGGGGAGACACGGGGAGACTATAAAACCAGAAGGGCGAAGAAGGGGGAGAGTTGGTCGCTTTTAAATGCTATCTCGTATACTTACTTTACCATTAAGTGCTAGCTTGGAAGTCAAGCGGGAGCCGTTTTCGATAAGATATTCCGGCACGGTAATCGATCAGCGTTACGTAATACGCTAAGCCGCCCGAGGCTACCGTTTTCCGTTAAGGTGCGGCGAATACTGGCAGAAATATCGATTGCGTGAGAAAAGGTAAGTTGTCGGAATTAGCTTGTAAATCCTTTGGTCAACCGGCGCTGTTCTTTGACGCATTTCGGGCGGCGGGTTTTTCGATCGTAAATTACTTACGGCTTCCTCTTCATCCAGCGCCATTGCCAGGTTCGTTATAAAGGCAGCGCAATATGCTATATCTCCGTACGTGCCGTTAATGAGTGCTATCTAGTATAATAATTCGTGGCTTGTAGTAGGGGAACGGTTCCATATATTGCGCAAACTCGAGTGTCATGACGGAGCACTCTCGTAATAAAAGTTGCTGGATAAAATTCGCTCGGTGAAATTTCTATGATAAAATTCGCGTGAATATATTGCGTGCGTGAATGCTGTACTGTAGCGTTAGGTAGAGTACTTCATTTGTAGTAACTAGTGGATATGTATTATCCTTGCTCTTAGAAGAGAAACGTCGAAATATTGTGCTGCCAACAGCTTGATTAAGAGATTGAACGTTCAGGATGTGAAATTCGCAATTAATGAAAATCAAAGAAATGACCTTTGGAAGAAGCGTAAGATTTTTACCGTAATTATTCTTTTCTCTGTGATTTTCCTCTTCGTTCCTTCGTGCAGAGATTTCCTTAATGAGAGAATTGTTAATCAGAACAAAGATCTCATAATGGTCATCAAAGAGAGAAATTAGCATTGGTAATAACTTATAATAATTATCAAAAAGGTTATTTAGAAATAGTCTAGCCCCCAACTTTATTTATATAACATATTTTTTCTTTCCAGAATTACGGGAATAATGGTTTTAACCACATTAACATTTTTCGGATATTCCAATAATTGATATTAAACGTAAATAAATAGACTTAATTTTCTTGACTATTCATTAAATACAAGAATATTTCGGTGTTCAGTTTTTGTTTGTTTTTGTTTTTAGAAGAAACCTTCGGAGAAAATGAGGAAACAAAAGCGAAAAAGCGTGAAAAGATTGTGACTGACAACACTCCTGGTTTTAATCTAAGTTTTATATCTGATACTCGATGCCTCCCTAGAATTGGAAAATTATCTTTTAAATGTCGACATTTAATAACATATGTTTTTGCACTGTTCACTCCCGTCACTGTAGTACCGTCACAAGAATGTACCGTGATATGAAATAAAGTGAACATGATCGACTTACAGTTTTTCATGCAATAAGATATCTCACGTCCAACTGCGTACCGTAAAAAAATAAGGTAAGCGTTTACGCATTCCTGTTATAAGTGCATACTAATCCAAATCATAATTTGTTACGAGGATAATTATATTTCTGAACGGTCTCTGATTTTTCGTGATCTCAAATGAACATAATTCTGAGGTTGTAAATTTCCCTTTCACATAGTATTGATGCTATTTCCTTACAAATCACATTATTAAAATTTGATTCATTTCTTGAATAGGTACATAACTATGGCATACGTCTGCATAACCCAAACACAAATCTCAACATGAACTTCATAAAAAATGCCATTATAATTCAAACCTTCTTGTGAAACACTAGAGAACCACACGTCCTTCACTTCACGATTCACAAACTGTTTATGACGAATTAATCACTGCGGTTTCTCACTCGTGTACCGACAACAAGCGGTTAACGCTAGTCTTCTCTCTCATGCACAAAGTGAGACAGCCGTGATGCATGGAACACCTTGCAAAATGCATCTCTGTATAAGAAAAGACAGGTTTCTCCCTGTTCTTCGACCCCAATCAACGCTTCTTCAGCGCCGACTCGCAACCCGTACCACATCCGCCGTCTTACGCCGCAAATTAAAATATAATCCTTAATTACCATGCAGTATATTTTTTCTGCTTGTACACACGGTGATACTACCAACATTGTCCTGACGCGCGTTATAATATACGGCAGGAACTCTTCCTTAAGATGAGACTAGATAACAACGCCGTAAGAATTTTTCCAGCCCCCTGGACTACGATAAAAAAAATCCCTCAAAAAATGTCCACACATCCTGGCTGAAAATTGACGGTTTAATATTCGAACACGCACCAAGGGTAGACACTATTTTACGATACAGGTACATAAAAACTCGGCGTAGAGGCGTCCCTTTTCTCGGAGCCAGATGTCGGTTAATTACTCTTTTATGCGCGCGGAGTGTCGTAATTCAAATCTTAGGCGGCGATAGGCCGCGCGGGCGCGCGTGCGCCGTGCTGGTTATGGCGACCGCTTCCTGACGTCTTGATCTGGCTCGCGGGCAGCGGTTGTTGGGCATCAGATAGGCGACGCCGGCGGCGGGGGAGGTGGTGAGTCGGGTGGGAAGGGTGATGCCCTTGTCGATTGTTGGAGGGCGCGATGTGGGAGATTCGGGTAAATAATGATTTAATGCAATATTATTAATAGTATAATCTAGTGAATAAGGTCGATTACAAATGTAGTTAGGTTGTTATGGATGGAGAGATAATGACTTTATCGATGATGTGGGTGACTGATAAGAATGTGGCGATTTTGAGGATGGAGGCGAGGTTGAAGGTGGAGGCTAGTTTGAAGGTGGAGACTAGTTTGAAGGTGGAGACTAGTTTGAAGGCGGAGACTAGTTTGAAGGTGGAGACTAGGTCGTTATCTGGCTCGCGGGCAGCGGTTGTTGGGCATCAGATAGGCGACGCCGGCGGCGGGGGAGGTGGTGAGTCGGGTGGGAAGGGTGATGCCCTTGTCGATTGTTGGAGGGCGCGATGTGGGAGATTCGGGTAAATAATGATTTAATGCAATATTATTAATAGTATAATCTAGTGAATAAGGTCGATTACAAATGTAGTTAGGTTGTTATGGATGGAGAGATAATGACTTTATCGATGATGTGGGTGACTGATAAGAATGTGGCGATTTTGAGGATGGAGGCTAGTTTGAAGGTGGAGGCTAGTTTGAAGGTGGAGACTAGTTTGAAGGTGGAGACTAGTTTGAAGGCGGAGACTAGTTTGAAGGTGGAGACTAGGTCGTTATCTGGCTCGCGGGCAGCGGTTGTTGGGCATCAGATAGGCGACGCCGGCGGCGGGGGAGGTGGTGAGTCGGGTGGGAAGGGTGATGCCCTTGTCGATTGTTGGAGGGCGCGATGTGGGAGATTCGGGTAAATAATGATTTAATGCAATATTATTAATAGTATAATCTAGTGAATAAGGTCGATTACAAATGTAGTTAGGTTGTTATGGATGGAGCGACAATGACCATATCGATGATGATGTTGGTGACTGATAAGAATATGGCGATTTTAAGGAAGGAGGCTACGTTGAAGGTGGAGACGCGACTAGGTTGAAGGTGGAGACGAGAATAGGTTGAAGGTGGAGACTACGAATATCACATAGAACGCGAAAACTGAGGATGGAAGAGTTCATGTTGAGAAAGGCCAGAAGGATTTAAAGTATGATAATGGAGAGCAAAGAAATGATGAAAATATTAAGCCTGAACCTTTAATTAGTAGATTTCATATAGTAATGACGTCAAAAAATAGAGTAAATGACGATGTTCCAATAAAAAACAATGGTTCGAATCAAGTTTTTTAGAAGTATATATCCTTCTACTCGTTTATATTGGAATGTTTGGTTTATCCAGTGATTCCTGAATTAAATGATGGTGCTTTGCGTGATGTGTGAGAATACTGAGAATGACGACGATAAACTGAATATTGCGAAGAGGTGGCTACAATGTCGGGATACTAGTATCAAGTGATGGATTCAAATTACATTATTAAGAAAACTCAACAAGGTGCGTAATGGAGATAATACGACGTGCAAGTACGTTGATTGGAACATCACTAGGGCATTTGTGCCAAAGGTATATCTTCCGTTGAGGTAAAAGCATTAACGAAGTTTGATTTAACTATTAGATAGTAATCATGTAGAAACAGACGTCTACGCTATCTGGAGGTCTAATCAATTGCCAAAATTGACGATTGTAAAATGGCGATGAAAATGTTGTTGACAACATATACAATGAAAACTCTATTTCGTAGTTTGCATGAAAATAACATTAGACGGCTTAATCAAATTAATATTGTCGATTCTGACGGATGAATGTGCTACAGGGAGAGGAAAGACATTGTATTTACGTGAATTTACAACATCGTCTGTGATATTGTAGTTTTTCGACGGTTGTAGTACATCAGCGTGGATTCAGCCGTTACTAGGCAGTGAGAGGTGTGCAAAATGTAATAATATCTAAGAAGGTAATATGTAAAGAAACGATCGAAATTATGCGAGTGCGGAATAAGGTTTTATAGCATTCCGCTTTTCTTCGCTACAAAGACTGGATTCTGCCGAACTCGTTCCGGTAACATGCCAGTGACGATCTTTTACCAATAACATTCGACAGTATTGTAAGTAATTCTTGTAGATTAGCCTAGTCGATGTTGGGGGCAACGACATACTAGTTTCAGGGGGTGACAGTAAACTATTAGTCATCTCTCCACCCACAGTAGTGATTTTTGCACTAGGTATTTGTCAAAAAATTTCACCACAAGCATGTTCTTCTTGCAGCAGAAATCAGAACCGTGTCATAGTAACAACATTTCTTGATCTTGTCAGTCAAACCTCCACTCCAAGGGGTCGATTATTTGCCTCAACGCCAATGCGTATCTGAAGACCGCAGCCATCGAGACTCACAGACCCCCTCTTATTCACATAACCACTGCGAAGATTCAGGGCGTCGTCTGATGCCACTGCAGTGCCTCCGACTGGAAGGTTCTAGGGTTCGTGTCCCGACGGCGGCTGGATTTTCGACACTATCTACATAGCTAGGTTGAGTACAGCCGCTCTCCGGTAGAAATTTATAGCGATTGGTTGATGTGGTCGGTAGGTTTCGGTGGTTTCTCCGATCAATACCAGCGAATACCGGAGTCGTGTCATAACAAACGGGCTACGGATCGCCCGCTATCACACGTACACTACCACAACCGCCAGAAGCTTAGAAATTGTCCCGGTGGGGGCGTTGCCCTTCTGCTACGAGATACCTGGATGAGAAACGACTTGTAAGCTGACCTCACCATTCAGTGAAGGAAGAACTCATACACAGGCTTTTATAAAAAAAACATGCATTACACTTACGGGTCTAATGACCATTGCAGTTGACACGCCCAAAAAGCAACATAATCAGTCAATCTCATTCCCGTCGCAACATATGGTAGTAAGTGTTGGAAAGATTGAAATGGTGGAAGTAGGGCTGACATATAAAAATATATTTTCATTTTCTTCTTCCTCCTTTATTTGCATCTGTACTAATTTCCTTTGCCTTTCCAGCGATTTCCATCTTTTTCTTCAAGAAACAGTCGAACGTTTCTCCTGAGGTTTTCTTGACCTTTTCTAGGTACCAAACGAGCTCGCTCGTGGCTGATAGCTAGGTCGCTAGCTTTTCACAACTGAAGTCCGGGTTCGATTCTCGTCGAATCTCATGTGAAATTTGTTTCATCAAAACGAGTTTGGCTGCTTCAGAAGGGCTATTCCAACCCCTGTGAAGTGTCCTAAACCCTACCCCATTCCTAACTCTTTCCCATTTCTGGCCATTGGGTAGTGACGCAGGAGCTCGTAGTAGGAGGCGCTTACGCAGAGATTCTACTTGGCGGTCTTCTTGAAAAGCGACAGACGAGACGAGCCTTAGATACATATATACTCTTTGCTAACATAGAGAGAGATTAATGGAGGATTACTGCGCGCTCAACGCTCGACATGGAGCGAAGAGACGCGTTGCATTGATAATAATAAAAATTAAGGACGCAACAAATTAAAAAACAAACACGACGTATGTCTGTACAGATAGCAAAGCAAAGATAACGTTGTGTCATTGATATCTTTGCTGGAACTGTCAATGAATGTAGTAGCAGAAGTGATCAATTGGTGCACCGAAAATAGCTTCAGCAGCCACAGTCGTTGGCGGAGTCGCCGATGCTTATCTCAGTTAGGGCCGCTACAACTGCAGCCACCGAGACTTATTGGCACTCCATTATCCACGTCGCGACAGGAATTGCCTGGCTGAATCGAAGGAATTTCCGGTGCGGGCTCTGAGTTATGTTGCCCCTACACACCATCACCTTTCTTTCGGCCGGCTGCACGCTTTTAATGTCTATATTATTCGCTTCCCCTCTTACCCTTTAGGCGGTTTTACATATCCAGACTTTTACTCCTTCCGGTCTGATTTCGATGCGGAATTAATGTTCAGCGGTGAACTTTGAGGTGTTCGCTCGCGGTTATAGTTCAGACCGCCGGAGTTTCGTGGCGTATCATAAAAACTATTATTTGCTCCTACTTGATAGCTTTGGAACCATTCTATAACACTTCAGAACGATAAAATGTGTTCTCACTGTGTGATGTAGAAACAAAAAGAAACCACGAATTGTGCCACAAAAAAGAAGAATAAAATTGCACATTTTATTCTTCACAAATTTGCAACGTAAACATTTATTTAACCATGCTTCAAGTAAACAGAGAATGAATAAAAATGAAGCGTGTTTTATGAGTTCATTATTATTTCTCTGTTGTATACTTCCGAGAATCTGTTCAACATTTTCACAACAAAAACATGAGCAATATTAGTTTCATTATGATTAAAAACAAACTTCTGTTAGAATTTCAATCGTTTATGACGTCTTTTTTAAAAATTGTACGAAGAAAATGTTAATAAACGATTTTATAATATTGAATGTTTGAAAATACGAGCATGTAGTTTTGATATGTGGAATCACATTTTCTTTGTAATATAAATTTTTATGAAAATCATGAAACAAGATCGCTAAACAATGGTGCTCTATGAACTTCAGTTTATGAACAACTACTTTGCGGTTTTCTTTATTTCTGCTTGTTTCTTAACCACGTTTCTGCGTGCTTACGACGTCATAACACCTGCTGATGCCCGATAAACCCTCGAGCTTTCTTTAGAGATTCGTTTGAACCATTTACAACGTGTTTTGGCTTTGCCTAGAGAGGTAGTGTCGGTTTTCATGCTGAATGCCGCAGATATCAAGAATTTGGTACTGGTTTAGTCACGGGACATAGCGTGTCAAGAAATAAGGACGGTTTTCCGCTTTCCAGAGAGTAAGGTAGGCTACAAGGAAACTTGGTTGAAACTGAACGAAAAAAAAGCTTTATTTTTAACATTAATATTTTTAATATAATATATTTAAAAAAGAAGTAATAGAGAAATATAGTTTTAAATTATTTTACCCGCTTTCCTTTCTGTTCAATGTAACATCACGTTATTTCAAACGACTTAGTGAATACTGCTTGTACTTGCAGTTTATTTATTTTTATATCTTCTTTTTAGCAATGTGAAACCAGAGTTTTGAGGAATTCATATGCTTATTACGTTTCCTTCCCATACTATATTATAGAGAGGAAATGCGCTGGAATTCCTCATAAATATGATCTGAAATATTCCTCGTAAATCCGTGTTTATCGGACAAAATAAATGTGTTATGCATAACTGTTAGATTAAAGCTTTTGAGCTGAAACTTGATAAATACTACGTTAGATGTAATATCTAGTTGTACCATTGTGGAGTTCATTGAGTTATTTTAATTTTGGGGAGTATTTTATTTAAAGTTCCTATCGCGTTCTTAATATTTTCTAGAAAATTCTTCAAATAGATAAAGATGCATTTACATGGAATAGATCTGATTTTTATTAAAAAAATTGGTTTTTAAGAAAATAATTTTCTAAATACAATTATTGCAAATATAATTTAATTTAAAACACTAAGGGTTTTAGTTTAGAAAGTAGTTGAGCTTCCCTATCGACCACATTTCGTCATAGTCGCTTTAAATGAAAAGTATTAGACTCCAGATCGCTTGCTATTGTTAACCGGCTTTGTAATATCAATACTAAATGTTGATAAAATCAATGTTATGAATGTTTATCTATCATTTGATCGTTATTTCATTGTATGAGTTGTAATCAATCTTTTGAAATCATGACATATTTTTCTTCGCAAAAGTATGCGAAAGTAAAGTTGTTGTAAGAGAAGCTATTGTAGAGAGGTTTCTTAACTTAAACTTTCTTAACTTTTGTGTTTATAAGTGCTTTTAAATAAAAAAAGTTGTCAGTGTATGTAAACGCAAACTCTAGCAATCCTCTGATACATATGTCCTTTCACACACACACACACACACACACACACACACACACACACGCACGCACGCACACACGCAAACCAACAGTGGTTAGTGGGGAAAAACGTTTTTAGGGTAGTGTGATCAGTAGGATTTCTCTTCCATATTTCCTTACACCATAAATGTACAGAACTTGGAAAATAAAAACATTTCCCATTTTCAGAAAGAGTTTAACTCTGGCTTCAAATTAAATAGTGATTGTATTGTTCCGGAATGTGTAAACCTCCCTTAGTTCATTAGTCTTCGAAAATTAATCCTGGACCACATGAAACATTCTTTCGAGGTTTGGTAGTTTCCGTATATGTAGAATCTTCTAAATTTGTTAACATACACATATCTAATTTTCGGCGTGCATCCTTGCTCTTCAAAATTTTAAGATATGTTCCAACTTTACAAGCCAAATTCTTGTTGCATGTATGTTTTCTGCATATATTCATTCAACTGTAGATTTTTAAATGATGTGGAGCACTTTTTTTAAACATCTGAGTAGTTGTTGAGTTAAAATACAAAGATAAGGCAAAGTTTCGTTATCCGCGCATTCCCAGTAGTTTTTTGGAGCTGACGATTTGACATTTCTTTAGAATTTACCAAATTTGATACTTTACTTGAAATAACTCTTGAAAAATTTTATACATGTAGATTAGAAAAAACTTTGGGTTGGATTTCGTCCATCATATTGGTCGTTTACAAATTTGTGAATATATTAAAGTAAAAAATTGTGAAGTGTGTATTCTGAAGAAAAATCTCAATATTGAGAATGATAATGCAACAAATTATAATTCTGTAGGCTTTTATTTTCTGATTTGTACTTTGGCTGAAGTGTTGGTTAGTTGTATGAATCGAATCTATTGGACATTATTACTTTTCACCAAACAAGGTTCGAATAACACATAGTATTCCACTTTTCGTGTCAGTCATATTGTTGCAATCATACTCGAATTTTCGTGTTTTCAAAATCCAAATAATATTAATGAACTATATAATGTTAACATACATACATGTTGACTACTGTGAACTATTGTATGTTACAAATGAGTAAACTATAGACATCGTAAGATGCAGTTTTGCCACCCCTGAGTGACCGTATTCGAGAGACAAATATATACTAGTGAAATAAAGATTGTTTTTCAATAAAAATAGAATTTTAATACACTTAAAATAGAGACTAACTTTTAAATTGAGGCGGATTTTTATAACTTATAAACATCACCAATAATGATCAATAAAATGTTATTAAAATATTTTTAAAATGCCCTAAAAGCAAAGAAAATTTACCTAAAAGTTGTCAAAACCAGTTTAAATGAACAACTCAAGCCGTTGGATATGATACTGATGTAATAGCTGCTTCTTCCTTTCGTTCATGTGAACTTAGCTTGCAATCTTTTGGTTTGGACAGGACCAGGAAATCTTTATCTTTAGTTATCGTGAAATCCATCGAACCGACGATGGTACTGAAGGCGCCACGGAAATCTTGGATTATATACACACAACTGCTGACATTACAAATTCAGAGTAAAGAAATTGAATAGGCTACACACGAATTTTGTAAAGAACATTTGTTGCATCTCGTAGATTTTATTTGAAGCAAGAACCATTAAAATGATATTAAAATCGATAAAGTACTTAAAAATAACAAAAATGGTACAAAATGACTTATTAGTAGAGATCGAAGAAAAATAGAAAAAAAGTCGTATAAAATGGGTCATTCCCTTTTGTCATAATATAAAAAGAATTCTATACCAAACGGCAACTTTCTAAAGTGAAAAAGACATTTCATTAAAATCCACCACTACTTTTAAATTTTCAAACTCCAACTTCAATTGTAAGAAAAAGTCATAGAATTAACATTCGAAGTTGTCACTTTAAAGAAAGAACGAATCATTTCTCGAAATTTTAAATACTGTAGTTCACTCTACAAATAAAGTAGGCGTTTAAAATAATTTTAAAATATGTAACAATATTTGAGAAATAATAGTATACTAACCGCTGAAAAATAACTTTCCCCGTAAATCCCGAAGAAAAGCAAACGTCTCCAGCGGACTTCCGCGCCATGAAATAACTACCCCTGGCGAGTGCGGAGGCAGGGGAGGAAGAGAAAGGAAGCGAAGAGCAGTGGAAGTGAGAGGATTTCCCGGGGCCGGCGGAAGCTGCTTCGCTCATCCGCGCGCGTCACACAGGCGATCTCCATTTATCTCCTCCGCCAGACGCTTCCGGTAAAAAAGGCCCTCGCGCGACGGACACGTGGCTCTGCCCCTAAGACCCCGAGGAGGCGCGGAAGGGGGAGGGTGTAAGGGGGGGGGGGGTAGGGAGACAGAGAAAGAGAGATGGAGAGAGAAAATGAGGGAGAAATGGAGAGAGAGAAAATGAGGGAGAAATGGAGAGAGAGAGAATGAGAGAGATGGAGATAAAGAATGAAGGAGAGATGGAGAGAGAGAGAGAGAATGAGGGAGAGATGGAGAGAGAGAAAATGAGGGAGAGATGGAGAGAGAATGAGGGAGAGACGGGTAGAGAGATAGGGAGAGATAGAAAGAGGGAGAGAACGAGGGAGTGATGATGGAGAGAGAAAAACGAGGAAGAGATGGTGGAGAGAGAGAACGAGGGAGAGATGGAGAGAGACAGAACGAGGGAGAGATGATGGAGAGAGAGAGAACGAAGGAGAGATGGAGAGAGAGAATGAGGGAGAGTGGGTGAAAGAGAGATAGGGAGAGAGGGAGAAAGAGATAGGGAGAGAGGGTGAAAGAGAGAAAGGGAAAGAAATAATGAAAGACTAGGAGAAAGAGAGAGCGGTAGCGATGACTGAGGATGGTAGTTGAAATGTCGGCGATGTGCTTGTTAAGGATGCAAAGAAAATGTCAACAAGAAGTAACCACGGGAAAGATGGAGAACAAGACGAAGAGATAAACATATACAGAATGTTCACAGATCAAACGAAGAAAGAAGAGAAAAGCGGTGAAATTTTTAGAAATGAAAATGGAGCACAGGAAATAAATTAACATGAGTGAGCACAAAGAAGAGTCATGATCAGAAGGGGTGAATAATTTGGATTTTAAAAATGGCGAAAAGAAACGGAAACAAAAGAGACTGAGGTAATGCAAGATTATCTAGAATATTTCGAGTCAGATCTGATAGATGATCGTACGAGGGAATTGATCGGGAATTGAAAAAACTCCGGAACACGTGGACTCTCCCCACGATGGAAAAGCTGGAGGTGGAGAAGGTGAGGGTAATAAATGAGGTATGGGAGAGGAGGGCGGAGAAGGAAATTGGTGAAAGATGTTACAGAGTTTGAGTGTGGGAGTGAGGGATAAGAGTTGTGATCGTAAATATAAGTAGGGAATAGATAAGGAAAATAAAAGAGATGAAGGAAGATAGGAAAGGAGTGTGGGCGATTAGGCTCATGATATTCAAAATGAGATATGGAGAAACAAGGAGGATGGGGAATAAAAGTAGAACGGCGAAAGCGCCGAGGTCAGAAAAGGGCTATAGACGCTCATATAGAGCGCTGAAGCTGGACGGAGAGAAGGGTGAGAACGGAGGGTAGAATCTGCGAGACCGAGGAGTGAGGGCAAGGAGAAGGGCGAGGGTGAGGATAGGGGTTGAGGATGAGGGTGAGGATAGGAGTAAGGACGGGTGCGAGGGATGTGTCGAAGGGTTGAAGTCGAAGACGACGGTGAGAATGGTGCAGCCAAAAAGGATATTGGCTCAATGGGGAGGGCGAGGATGGTGAGGACGGGGCGAGGACGAGAGTTAGAATGAGGGTTGAGGGCGGTGGTTGATGACGTGGGTGCGGATGAGAGAGGACGGGTGCGAGGGTTTAGGGGGAGGGTTGCGGGGGAGGGTTGAGAGCGAGGGTTGAGGGCGAGGGTTGAGGGCGAGGGTTGAGGGCGAGGGTTGAGGGCGAGGGCTTTGAGGGCGAGGGTTGAGGGCGAGGGCTGAGGGCGAGGGTTGAGGGCGAGGGTTGAGGGCGAGGGTTGAGGGGCGAGGGTTGAGGCGAGGGCGAGGTTGAGGCGAGGGTTGAGGGCGAGAGGGTTGAGGGTGAGGGTTGAGGGAGGGCGAGGGTTGAGGGTGAGGGTTGAGGGCGAGGGTCGAGGATGTGAAGGTTGAGGGCGAGGGCGAGGAGGGTGTGGGCAGGGCGAGGAGAGTGAGGACGGGGACGAGGGCATGGGCGTGGGTGTGGGCGTGGGCGTTGGCGAGAGCGGTGAGCCGTGGCGAAGGTGTGGGGCCTTGCGACGCGCCCTGGGGAGGCTGGCGCACACTCGCCGTGAGAAATTGCCCTGGCCGGCTATACATAAAAATGCGACGCGCATTAATCAAGGGCGCCCAGGATCAGAAGGCGCGCGCGAGGTGGCGGCGGAGGAGGAGCCGGAGGAAGCGGCGGGGCGGGTGGCAGCGGTAGGGGTGGGGAGGCTGCGGACGGAGGGGGTGATGGGTGCGGCAGCAGCAAAGTAGGGGTATTAGAGACTAGCAGACCACGAAGTGTTGCTCTTAAATAATCCCCGTACGTGATAGTGAGACGTCATGTGTATTTATTGTCTATGTTTGTATACGTGTGGTGTTGATGACAATAGTGAGGGAACACATAATTAAAACTGGTCCTGACAATCACAGTAAATAATACTTTACGAAATTGTGAAGAAGAAATATCTAGCAAACTGCTTTTTTTTCCTTGAAAGCATATTCTTGTAATACGGACTCGCTAGGTATATTTTAAGAATCCAAGCTTTATATCTGGTTGGTCAAATCAAAGACATGACGTATCATGAAATTGATGATTTGTAAGTGTTGGTTGTAAACTAATTGTCGCTGATAACACTAAAGAAGGTAAGATACGGAGGAATGCAATGAGATCTAGCAACTTCGATATAATAATTTCGCAGATTTTTTTATAAGTAGACCCCAGACGATGCACATTTGTAGTAAATTAATAAGAATGGATATGTGGTATCTTTGAGAAAAAGTTATATCATGAGATCAATCTCTTCGTGGAGCTCATTCAATCAGGGGAATGAATATAATGGTAAACCTAAGTACTATTGCAACACTATGAATAGGCTTGCCGTCATAAGCGAGCAACGGGTTTCAATTATTAATAATTTTTCATTAAAATATATTTAACACTCTCGAGCATTTTCAAATTTTTTTTGATACGCAGGTTTATTTTACTTATCTACTTCACCTTCATCCACTTTGGATTACGTGCGGATTTACAGTCCGCCACGACTACTGACGTTTCAAAATATTTATATTTTTATTTTCAATCTCTTGTGTTTCGTCATAACAACAGGCAAAGATGTTGACGAATTTACAATGACGTGTGAAGAAACCGTGCACTCTCACAGTTCTTCAATGATTTTTAGTGACTATTATTAATCGCGTATATTATACATATGACTTCAGCAGTGACCCAAAACAAAATAAATGCAGTAATATTATTCCCAGTCACGCACTCAAGTTTTTGGCCAATATATAACACGTTTATTAGCTCATTAACATAAATATATGTAAATTAATTTAATACAATTCCAAATTATTTAGTTAAAAGTACAATTTTCAGATATCACAGACGTTTCGTAGAGTATTGCTTTTAAAGCTCAAACCTATTATGGAGATCCAAGATATGAAATCTGCTTAGTCTTCTTATGCCTTAATTGTAATCCAGTATGTTTAGTTTTACGGGGTTTGGGTAATATTCTAGATGTTTATGATAATTTTGAAAACACTGGACAACACCAAAGTAGTTGATGCGTCCGGAAATAAATATTACTCACTCACTCGTAAGAAGATAAGCGTACAAAATTCATTCGCTTAGTCCGAAGGTTTTATGTCCTCGCGGCGACTTTGTGCTATTGGCGGGGGCGTGGTCAGTACTTCCGGCGGCGGCCGGGGCGATTCCCTTCATTGCGCTCACATTGGCTGCCCGCGGCGGCGTCACACCCCGCCACACGTCACACCCCGCCACACGTCACACCCCGCCACACGTCACACCCCGCCACACGTCACACCCCGCCACACGTCACACCCCGCCACACGTCACACCCCGCCACACGTCACACCCCGCCACACGTCACACCCCGCCTCACATCACACCCCGCCACACGTCACACTCCAGCCACACGTCACACCTTGCCACACGTCACACCCCGCCACACGTCACACCCGCCACACGTCACACCCCGCCACACGTCACACCCCCGCCACACGTCACACCTCGCCATACGCTCACACCCTGCCATACAGACATGGCTCCGCCACACGTCACACCCCACACGTCACACCCTGCCACATGCCCACCTCGCCACACGTCACACCCCGCCACACGACACACCCCGCCACACGTCACACCCCGCCACACGTTACACCTCGCCACACGTTACACCTCGCCACACGTCACACCCCGCCACACGTCACACCCCGCCTCACATCACACCCCGCCACAGTGGCCACATATCACCCCTCTGCCATACGTCTTTTTCAAACTTTAATCGGAGATTCCATTGAAACAATTTTTTAAAACGATGTTTGTATTATAGAAGTCAGAGATGATTTTTGAAATCTTCATGGGTATTTTTATTTTCATTGACAGTAGTGGAATCAGTAGTGTCATAGAAGTTTTCAGTTTGTAGTAGTGTCAGTTGGTTTACAAAGTTATTTTTGTAGTTTTAATTACAGAGCGAAGATTTTGCGGCACAAAATATTTTATGCTATTTATATTATGTCAAATGTTCTAATTTAGAAAATTATTCATGTTACGCTGCTTCTTGTTCAGATTTTGGAGAATATCCATTAGATACTAAAAAATGTTACCTTGCGTTGAAATCGTTTGAATGAAATCACATTATGTACATATATATATATATATATATATATATATATATATATATATATATATAGCATATATATAGACACATCCCGCACACTCCTGCCACACACACACCCCGCCACGTCACACCCCGCCACACGTCACACCCCCGCCACGTCACACCTCGCCACACGTCACACCCCGCCACACGACACACCCCGCCACACGTCACTCCCCGCCACACGTCACACCTCGCCACACGTCACACCCCGCCACACATCACACCCCGCCACACGTTACACCTCGCCACACGTTAAAATATATATATATATATATATATATATATATATATATATATATATATATATATATATATATATTTGGATCTCACGACTTATTGTCTGTATATATATTTCATTACCGACATGTACCATGGTATTGATAACGACGGCGACTTCCATCAAAACTAAACTCTCTCTGTTCCTTTCCTTCTGTTTTTCATAGACTACCCTACGCTACAGTTCTGCAGTGTTCCATTTGCTCAGTATGCGACAGAAGTCACCAATCAAACATCTCGTTTTGAACGTGTATCGTGTGGTGGTGATTTTTCGTTGTGAACAATTGTAAAATGTGAATGGTATTTCAGAAAGAGGCTGTGTGAATGAGAATTTTTCCCCCAGAAATATGGATATTGTGAGTTTAGAAACAGTAAAGTAGTATTACACCAACGATCAATAGAATTCAACTGCACTTTATTTACGTTAAATTAAGAGATCAAGATAAATATATTATTTCACATATAACACACACACACACACATATTTACATCGTTTGTAAAATTTGTCAAAAAATTGATATTTTATTGAGGTTATTTATTTATAACGTTGGACCCTTTGGAATTCCAAACGTCCGGCTTCAAGATTATACCAATAATTCTTATTTCGATCTGAGTAAAAGAAATTTGGATTGAATAAGAAAACCAAGACATTCGTCAGTTATGTAAATCTACCATTAGAAATAACACCTCCTCCAAATGCGCCCATGAATTCATTTCCATCAACACCAATGCCAGAGAATATTACGAGTTTTTTCTCCCCCGAGGGTGCGGAAAATGATATACATATCATGGAATAAGATGGACAATTCATTATTTATCAAGTTTCTGGGAAAATTACAACTTGACTGAAAATAATATACTCAGTGCCAAGACAGAAATGTAAGAAGTTGACCACTGATATATTCAGAGAAAAATTTTAATACCTTTGCATATAAAACTTGTAATAATATAGCAAGTAGTTAACAAAGCTCTCTCTTCTTTTGAATGCGTTGCTCAAGAGTATCCATTCCGTTTATAAACAAAAGTAAAATATAGTATTTTACACACGTAAATACGGCCTACAAATTTGCCAAGTAATTATGGATTCTGGCTTTGGAAATAAAATGACTGGTGTAGAACTTTAAGCTTGAGACACATTCAGGGATGGTATCAACAATTTTCTGGACGTTGTTAGAGAAGTTCGTTTCGAACACTCGAAATCTGCATTTCTGAAATTTTCCAGCAAGGGAGACAACATTAAAGAAATTTTCAGTTACAAATTGCGAATATAAACGGTGTCGTACCCTGTGAAAAAGGGAATAGCAAGGAATTCAAATCGCTCATACTAATCCCCGTGTTGCGACTCACATGATAACTGCTACACGTATGAATGTGAAAATGATATTGAAGTAATCGGTGAGAGTTTTGGCTGAAATAAAACAGTATGTGTTCCAATATTATGTAAGAACTATAAGTCAGCGTTACAAATACCAGAAAATCTGTGCAATGTTGTAATATTATTAGTTTCTTTTCATCTTCAGATAGAAGTACTGAACTTCCACAGAATACGATTTTCACCCCTTTTCCATTGATTATTATTATTATTATTATTATTATTATTATTATTATTATTATTATTATTATTATTATTATTATAGCAGCAGCCCATGACTATCTCTTATTAGACATGGGCATCCGGTTGCCGGGCGGGTCACACAGTGGTAGAATTCCCTAGCACCCAGTCCGGGAACTTCCTTATACATTTATTTACACACAAAATAACAAAATATAACACTGCTCACTGTGTCACTGTCAAATTTATCACTACTTACACACGACTTCACTACTTGAAACTAATTATCCATGTATACCCACCTAAAACTCGAGTTTCGATCACTGTGCCGCAGTTTTACCCGCGGGGGCGGTGGCCCAGTCTGGGGGGGGTGCGAGGGGACGAGCGACTGCGAGTTTCCCGGCTGTCACGTAATTACTGGCCGGCAGAACAGATACCGCCGCACATAAAAGATTCCCATAGCCTTACCAGTGATTCCCGTGCGTTCTCCTTGATGAAACCGTATCAATTACGCGTCCTCGCCATATTAGGACGCAAAGTAGAGGCCGCTGCTTCCAGTAACAAAATATTCATTTAAATTTCACATAGGAGGCTCGTACGGCAGGGCGGCGCCGAGTCAGCGAGCGGTGACTAGTGGTCCAGTTTCGGAACGCGACTGAAGGGACGATAATAGGGACAGGTTTTCATAATTACAGGTAATAAATTTAATTATTCAATCGTAATTGGAGAAGATTAGTGAGAGTGGATGGGAGCGGGGCTTCTCACGCTAACACCTCGGTTGGGGTGAGCTGAGGTGGAGCGGGATTCCTGCGATCTGGCACGGCTGTCACGGTGACGTTCTTAGGACAGTGATCCGTACGTGATAGATGGCGAATGGTAGTTACAGCTTGCCTGCGGACGCGAAGTTATATGGGCGTTTACGAGGCTGGCGCTTTGGATGTCGAAGATGAGGCATGAAAGGTAGAAACAGTAGAGAACTGAATATAACATACAGTGCTATTTCTTCAGGAATATTAACTGAAATTGCAAGTTCCTTAAACATTTTATACAAATGAATTTTAATGATGTTCGTGAAAATGTCTGTCAGCAGTAACGACTTATATCAATCACAAAATCAGTTGCATGCAGAAAATGATTGTGTATTCTTGATTCATTTTCATTTTTATGCATGACGAAACATACTCGAAAACTTTTATATCCGGAGGTCTATTGGACATTTTCATTAGTTTAAGAGTTGATTATGTCTGCACCTACTAAATAACTGAAATGTAGATTTCCAAATTGAACTCGAGAAGTTCTATAACTAAATC
The DNA here is from genome assembly GCA_011170035.1 of Teleogryllus occipitalis. Lineage (NCBI taxonomy): Eukaryota > Metazoa > Arthropoda > Insecta > Orthoptera > Gryllidae > Teleogryllus > Teleogryllus occipitalis. The sequence goes on from BLKR01009002.1 coordinate 108,678, forward strand.
AGTCCATAAAGTGACTTTCTATGTTCAGTCACTATAAATTTCCCCTCCTTTTTATGTATAATAATTATTATTATCTCCCCCCTCCCTTACAATCTTCTCGAATATATCGAAGATGATCTGTAAAATTTATGACCTTTACATTTTCTTGTTGTTTCGTTATTCTAAAAAAAATGAGAGTTCATGTTTAACTATTTACTAATTCGCAAAATTGTTCTAGAAATTAAATGTATATTCTCTGCACCTTCTACTTGATTATCACGATTTCTCCTTTTCATTTCAGACGTCAGACTTTTCTTACGTAAACCTTTGCCTCATATCTCTCGTAAGTAATCTATAAAAATTAACATTAAATAATTTATGAATGAAAGTTGAAACTCTTTCGAATAATCAATTGTATTCCTTACTTGAGGAATATCAAAGGCAACTTATTTCTTCTAAGAAACTTTTTATGTTTATTATAATTATTTCTTCATAAATTACGACGTTCTTTGACTTGATGCATTACCATCCTTAGATAACTCTACAGAATAAGGTTGTTCATTACAGATTCTAAAAATCAAAATAAAATACATGAAAATTACAAAATATCAACATGACATGTTGAAATGAATGAAGCAATTCATATTTCGCCATCCACCTGAGACTATCAATTAGAAGCTACCTATATTGAATTACTATTCATATTGTGGTGCCCTTCACATCTTAACGACAATCAACACAAATCATTTGTAAGTTTCATAAGTTTATTTTCTTAGAACCACGTCGTTTGGCCGCATCTACAGGTGTACTGTAATTACAAATATAATTTGTGTTGATTGTCGTTAATATGTGAAGAAATATCACAGTAAGAATAATACCAATTACAAGACAATCATTTTTGGCCTCCTCTCTTAATTAGTATATTGAATTATATTAAACTAAACAATATTGAAGGTGTTTGCCGAATTATTTGAGTCTTCTTTTAACAACGGCAGAAGCGGATTTCAATATTGAATCGACAACGTTTTTGCTCTTATTCGATTGCCTTGCCTGTCTCTCCAAGTCCAAATTGATCCTCAAGATCCTTTCCCCTCCCTTTTCACTCTCCCCCGCCCTCTCACACGCAGCCCGCCGCGTCGCGTCACCCGCACTTCATATATATCGCTCAAGATGTCGCCGGCGGCAGCGCCGGCCGAGCGCTGGCGCTGGCGCTGGCGGTGGCGGTGGCGGTGGCGGTGGCGGTGGCGGAGGCGGAGGCGGAGGCGGCGGGCGTCGCGACGCATGGGCGACGCCCTGCCGACGCCCCTCTGGTTCCCCCGTGGCGACAATCAGAATCCAATTTCTAGCGTTGCCCGCCCTCGATCGCCGAGTCGGCGGCGGCGGCGGTGGCGGCCGGCGGCTGGGGCGACGCCGAGCCCGCGGCGGCGGCGGCGGCGGGGGCGGCGGTGGAGGGCGGCGGGCGTGAGGGGATGAGCCAAGATTTAAGGGCGGGATCAGCGCCGTTGGCGGCGGCGGCGGCCGTGGAGGCGGATGCCGTCTGCCCGGCTGCAGGGGATTTGGGGCCGCTGGCGCATAGGGTGTTCCGCAAGGATCGCGCGTACGTGAATATATCAACGGGGCCGGCGCTGTGAGACGCCGTCGCACGTGCTGTGTCCAGGGGGAGCAACCTATTTTGACTTCCCTGTGCGTCACGGAGGCGTGAGTCTTTCCCTAAGCTTATTGACCAAGGGTTTTACTAAAATTTTGGAGAGAACGTTGGCTCCGGTAAAAAAATAAGAATTCATAAAATCGTGCGGTTTCAAAGTTTACATCCGTTAGAGCAGTCTGCACTAGCGACTTTTAAGAAAGCATATTATTTCTTTTACATTTTTTTTAATTACGAGATTTTTCTGTCGTATGATAGTTATCGACAGTCTGTCTCCCTCTCTCCTCTCTTTCATTCTCTCTCACTCTCTCTCTCTCTCTCTCGCTCTTTTCCTCTCTCTATCTATCCCGTTTGTCTCTGAAAATATCTCCTCAGTAATTCAATTCTCTTGGAGTTATTATGAGTATGTGTTATTCGAATATATGTTATTTGTCATTTAAAGGCACATTACTTTCTAATAACGGAGTAAACATGTAAATACTTTCATGAGTCGCATGAAGCGAGTTGCATGTAAGTTTCATTACCTCATTGGTTCCAAGCAGTCACACGGTGTCGAGGATGTGTAGATCTTCCAGCACAAGACGAGCACCTTGCTCAAGTCGGAAACCGCGAATGCACGCAAGGGAGGACTTCGCTCTGCAGAAAAGGTCCCGCTGACTGCGGCGGGTCGGTGCGTCGTTGAAAATCCGGTGTTTTGTATTCACGGGGCTCGCCGTTCCTTAAATAGGCTGTGGCTACAGCGGAGAGTTTCCGGCTAAACTGAGATCTTTCTGCGTACCCAGGCTGCCCGGGATAGGCGCGGCGGACGAGTCAAGCGCTGCTCGGAGATGACCACAAGGGTCGTTGGAGGACTGTTGAGTCGGCGTAATGGTGGCTTCGTAATGGAACTATAAAAGTATTACGCTCGGAGGAAAGGGGGTTCTAAAAGACTGACGTTCAAAAATGAAAAGTTAAAAAAACAAAAAGATTTTAAATAACTTAACTCAACCAGCCAAGGGGAATACATGAAAGAACTATGGGATGGACATTCGGAGGTGGGGACCAGGGAATAAACATAAAAATGAATTTTAATCATAAAAAAATGCAATAGAAGAGTTATAACAGTGATCTAGGTTGAAAAATAAATTGAAAATGTCTAATATTTAGATTACAGTCAGAATGAAATGTTTATCTAGAATATAATAAACATTCCCCGTGTATTTGAAAGAGTATTTGTGTGCCCTAGAAAGTTAACGGGAACCTTCTGTTAATGTAGTGTTTCTAAATTCTTTTCAATCCAATGATTACCGTTATAAAATTATAGTTGTAATGTTATACAAACTAAACAAATACAATGTATGTTAATGAATTTATATATATATATATATATATATATATATATATATATATATATATATATATATATATATATATATATAATTTATAAAATCGATTCTTAAAAATGAACAAAAACACACAATTACATTTTTCTGAACAAAACGAACAATACTCTTTATCTTTAGAATATTGCCGCTTACAAAAAATTTTATTAAGATCCATTTTAATCCTTTTGCCTTTCAATATTATTACCTAAAACAGTACAAAAGTTCAACTCGGACAGGAGGGAAGTACAAACCGTTATTTTTTTGTACTTTCACACGAGTAAACTATCAGATAGCACGCAGCTCATTTCCTTTACATTTATTTGCCAAGTACCTTTCCTTAAAAGCCTCCATCACCGCATCATACAGCTCCAAACGCCTTAGTAGTGAATACACACGCACACGTTACATTATTACGACCCTCCTAATTCATGAGTCCGGGCGACATCCATCGCCGAGAAGGACACGATGATCAAAGCACGACGGTCTCTTCCTGTGGCGTTTCCGGCGAAATTGAGATGTTTACATGGGCGCGGCCGTATAAATCCAGCCCCCGCCCCACCGCGGCGCCGCCCCGCTCCGCCCCGCCCCGCACCGCACAATGTGGCCAAATGACGTAAACGTGGCCAAAACCTGGAATGGCTTCGTATTCCGTTAACAGCCGCATAACGTATGCTTTCCCGTAACCAGAAAGTAGCAATGGTTGGATCAATGGTAGCCCCCAAAAGTACAATTGCAAAATAATTGAAGGAAACTATTATATATTTAAGAGTTGCTTCTGCAGTTATCCAGCAATATATTAAAAACCTATTCTGATAGTTTGTAATAAAATATTTTCAATTTTTGAAATATGGCCAGGGCATGACTATTTTGAATATTTTCTGTACTGACGGTTCTTTCAGCGAGGGAATAGAGGAACATGAATATACTTTCAAAATTCACTATTCACCATTGATATACAACCGTTCTCAACATCGACAGTAATATTATAGCTTGTATATGGCCAGGCCTGTTTATAAGAAAATACTGGAGTTTCCACCAAGTGATTACGCATGGCAACGGTTTTCATTTTCTTTGTAAACATCAAATAAGCGTTGAAAGACAACTCTCACTTAAGGTTAAGAAAGGTTTTAATAATATACATATGTCCTAAATGATAAAGCAGTAACTCTTCGCCAAACAAAGACAAAAAAACCTACGCAGGGCTCTGTCGTAGGGGTCTACGACAGAGCCCCCCCCCCCCCATTTTGTAAGCGACTGTTGGCAACAAATTTAAATTTATCTTTTCTTTTCATTTCCAACAGAAACGCTTGGCGCCCATATAAGGCGAATATTCAAAGAATGGCTACCAAGCCAGGTCCTTGAGTGGAACCCTTACGAAAAGAGAAAGATCTGCGATTTGGCCACGCTTTAGTCATTCGGTCACAATGTGCCCCGCCCAGGCCCCTCCCCGCGCCACGCCAGCCCTCGCCGTAATGGCCATAAATAGCGTGTATACATGCAGTGGCGGCGGCTGCGTTCTGTGGCTCGGAGACATGCGCATACATAAACCCCAATCTTGTTCTGTTAGAGGGGGCGCGACCCCGGTGCGGGCGGGAGGGGTGGAGCGAAAGAGAATCGGAGGGGCAGAGTCGGCGAGACCGCGGGCGTAGGCGGGGGGTAGGAAGATCGCGAAGGATGGTGGCTTGACAACGGAGGGATGGTCAACGAATGGGAGGACAATGCGAGCTACTTGGTGAGTCAACCGGGAGGTCGTCGGTGAGATGACGATGTGTAGTATTAGCAGGGTTTGAGCTGATGGTGAATGGAGGGTGAGGTGATGCTGAATGGAGGGTGAGGGGATGATGAGTGGAGGGTGAGGGGATGGTGCGTGGATGGTGTTTGGATGGTGAGTGGAGGGCGAGGGGATGGTGCGTGGAGGGCGAGGAGATGGTGAGTGGAGGGCCAGGGGATGGTGAATGGAGGTGGCAGATGGTGAGTGGATGGTGAAAAGTTAGCGATTGGCCATAGGGAGGAATGTCAAAACTGAAGACTAGGACATACGTAGGGATAGTTCAAAAACACTGATAACAAACAGCATACGGGGATGGTATACATCAATGTAGACTGAACCAAGGCATAATCAGGTAATCATGTCCCATCTCAGTCCACCAATACAAGTGTGGCTTGCAGTTGTCCACTTTATGATTCCAATTTCAGCCAACAGCATTGCCCTCAACTACCATCGACTCGTGACTCAGTACTCTACCTACAGTCATTTGCCATTGTAGTAATAAGGAACCATAGTAATATCCGTCTCTACCCATTCACTTGTTTCCGTGCCGATCACTGCAATCTGCGTCACTACATTCGTTCATCGAACTATGTAAATACAAACATATTCATGAAGTTTTTGTACCTTCAAATAAAAAGTAAAGGCACTTTTTGTTTGCATTGTCTTCTATTATCTTTATTTTTCTTCTTTCTTTGTCGTATCCCCCTTCTCCCTTTACTTTTTTGTACATCTTTCTTTATCCATTGTACCATTTATAACATTCATATCCAGTTTGCAGTCTACCTAGATGGCAGAGGTGGCTAAGAGCATGTACTGACACAGTACACTGACACAGTGCTTCGGTCCGAAGGGTCGCGGGTTCGAGGCCCACCTTGGACGTGGTTGTTTGTCCCTTGTCTCTCATGTTCGAATGTAGTCGCGGAGGGCCTCGCGATCTGCAGAGCCCGCAAGTAGGTTGGTGTCTAGTGTATGGTCGAATATGCGTCCCCTCGGGACATGGGCAACTGGCTCCCGGCTGAAAAAATACCAAAATCCAGTATTCAAAATACAATATCCCAGTCAATCTGCTGACCTCCCTTAGTTGGTATTTCTTACAGTCATTTAATAAGACAGTACGTTACTGCGCATCTCTCCCCTTTATTAAGCTATGAGTTTGAAGCTATCAATATATTCCTAAAAATGAATGTACAGGCTGAGGAATGAAAATACTATTGTAACATGGTAGGCAGAAGTACAAAGGGTATTTCATAGCAGTGCAACTTGTTTTTCTTGAAAGTACACCACAAAAGTAATTGGGAAATCTAAATTCTTTCCTTCTGAACAAAACAATTTTTTTCATGCCTGACAAATATTTGAAATTCGAATTAAAAGTACTCACGTTTTGAAGTAAATTAAAAATGTTTCCAAATCATTATGGAGGAAAGATATTAAGAATCTGATATTCTCAGTATATCTGAGATACTTTCTATTCTATAAACTGACGAACCTTATTGCGTAATATTGTTTAGTGTGCAGGAGAAGCTGTTAGACATTGTCTCGTTTCCCTCGTAACGTCATCACCCCCGACCTCTCCTCCTCCTCCTCCTCCGCCAACCGCCTGCAGCTCGACGGCGCTCATCCCCTTGAGCGATGCTTTCAATATCCCCGGCGGCGGGGGTATGTTTCTCTCACATTAGGCATACATATACATCTCTTGTTTAGCTCCGGGGGCGCGGGAGGGCGGCGCGTAGTAGTTGCGAGTTGAATTATAACGCGAAGCTAATTCGTGTGTCGAGGGAGAGAGAACGCCTGCTGAGGGATCAGCGGAGGCGGTGAGGGCGGTGCTAGGGGCGGCGGAGGGTGAGTCGGCAGCGGCGGTGGCGGTGGTGGCCCTGGAGAGTGGGGGCGGCGGTGGCGCGGCGGGGGAGAAAGGAGGAAACACTCCCGGTGGGGGTGTACACCCCCACGGAAGGGGAGCCACCGTACACGGAAGTCAATTTGCTGCAAGTGGCCACACGCGGTTATACTGTACGCGCCCCCCACCCCAATGAGTCCTCTCACCCCATCTCTGAACCTCCCTCCCTCCCTCTCGGTCTCCCTCCCCTGCCCGCCCTCTCTTTCACCCTCCCTCTCTCTCCCTCCCACCCTCTATCTCTCCCTCTCGCCCTCTCTCTCTCCCTCCCGCCTTCTCTCTCTCCCTCCTGCCCTCTCTCTCTCCCTCCTGCCCTCTCTCTCTCCTTCCCGCTTTCTCTCTCTCCCTCCCGCCCTCTCCTTCTCACTCCCGTCCTCTTTCTATCCTTCCCGCCCTCTCTCTCCTTCCCCCTCTCCCCCTCCCGCTCCCTCCCTTCCGCCCTCTCTCTCCCTTGCACCCTCTCACTCCCTCCGGCTCGCTCTCTTTCCGTCCCTCCGGCGCCCTCTTTCTCTTCGCGAGCAACCACCTCCCCTTTTGGCGCACACTGATCTGCCCTCTCTCACTTAAGTAGCCCCTATCAGTAGCTTCCCGAGTTATTGGGTTCGCTGCTATCTGAACCCATGTTGAAACGGCCCTATAAAAAGCGGCTACCGAAAGATTGCGCCACCACCGCCCTCGCCGCCACCGCGGGAGAGAGAGAAGAAGCGAGAAGGGCAGATACTGTGCGAGAGAAGAGGCACACGGGGCGTTCAGGAGCTCCGCCGGTCCGCAGACGCCATTATTTTATGCGTATTTCTGGATAGAGTGCAAAGTTGAAACCATTAGCGTCTTATCGTAGTTGAAATTGCCCCCATATTTCTCGCCCTATCTTAATAATGCATCGCGAGGGCCGGCCTGCGGCCAGAGCGCGGGGGTGCGGTGGCGAGGGGGAGCGGGGAGGGGGGAAGGGGGGGGCCTGGCCACCCTCGCGGAAAGAGCGGGCGAGGTGATGCTGGGAGTGTGCGCGGCAATCATTCCTATCTGGGTCCGTCGAGCGATTGGCCGGCACAGAAAAGAGAAGGAATGGCTTTCACGCTTAAAGTGTGAAGGATTTCTCTGGGGAGACATTACTGGGGGCTCGGGCTGGACCGCTGACGCCCCCTGCCTCCGCCGCCGCCCTCTCCCCCTCCACGCCACAAACCTCATCCACGCTGCCCCACAGTCCATCCCCGCTGTTACTGCTTCTGCCACCGCTAAAACCATGCCACGCCGTGGCAACCTCTAACCTGGACACCGCCCCCGCCCGACTCCATCAACACAGGTCACTGTAACCTGTGCTTTGTTATTGAAAATGTCTCGCTGCCAATGACACACCGTCACTACAATTATCGTCATCTTTATTGTTACAACACCTGGCGACATTATTGGGTTGTTGGTCATTCCCTTCATCTCTTTTACCAAACTCGTACAGTATGTTGCTCTGTACTTCTCTATTACCTAAATTGATTTCGCGGATTTATTCAATGTAACAATAGTTGGTCGCAAACCTTTCAACTTCTAATTTAATCTTCAGTCACTCTTACAATCCTTCCTCGGGTTCTCAGATTTCCACCGTCCCGGGTTTGCTATTTTAGCAACCTTTTAGAATCTCACCATTTTTGTTCAAATATTTTCTACCTTGAACGTTACATTATTTACACTTATTTCAACTTATTACTTCCTCAAATCACCCTTACTTACGCTACAACTTGAGCTTTCATCTTTAGAATCATATTCCATTTTCATCACATGTGTATTATACTTTAACCACTCAAAGTTTTCCCCAGCTTCAGATCGCGAACTCCATCATCTAATCAGCTCGCTGAATACAACCCGATACAGTAACCCACCTCATCATCCTCGCTACTTTAAATACTATCGGTCCTCTCTATCTCCCCATATCCAATGTAATCGGGCCCAATGTCGTCATCCCTTGACACAAATTTCCAATTTAATTTTGGCCTTTCCTTTGTCCACTCCGGAGTGTCTTCCACGCCTTTAGTACTGTGTATGAATGGTATTCCAGTGTCAGAATCACCTAGATTAACCTCGAAGAGTTTATTCAATATCTATAATGATCTTGAAAAGGCACATGCTAAATATGCGAAACGTTGAGCTAATCATAAATACATAAAATACAAAAGTCTTAATTCGTAATATCTGCCTAAGATTGATCCTGTATGGTTCATATCTACTTGAAACGAGCCATCTATTTGCATCATTAGACTATGATCAGCAGGAAGAAATAACATAAATTCTAATAATAATAATAACAACAACAGTCCCCCGTGACGCAGATGGTTGCGGCAGCCGTCGCCTGCGCTGAGGCTGCAAATTCGATTCCTGTGTAGTCCTGGTCGTTTTTGTAATCGTTCTTTCATACCTCATCCTCGACCTATCATCTCAATTCATATCTCAAGATTAACAACCTTGTTTAATCAATGCATACAACCGAGAAATGAATGAAAAATAGAGCCGAAAAATGAATCAATGAATACAGCCGATCCTCATAATGAGTAAAAAAACACGTTAATCTCTCCTGTATAAATATGACTGGATCTCGGAGGAAAACGTGTAGCGTGGTCCTGGATGGTTGATAATCGCATTAAATAATAATAATAATAATAATAATAATAATAATAATAATAATGATGATGATGATGATGATGATGATGATGTATTCGTGTTTTACAACTTTGCGCCTTTCGGTATCTAAAGACGCCTCTCTCCAGCTCAGACTTATTTCTCCAATTACTTTCCGGTCTCCCCCCCCATCTATCGCCTTGATGAATCTCACAAACCCATATGGAGCATTGTTTACACTCCTGGGCTAGAGTAGTTCCTGAGCCCATCGCGCTTAGTTCTGTATTAGAGGGAGTCACACTGCACACAGATGGCTGACACTGGGGCCCGTACGTCGCGTACATGGTCTTATTCGCGCTCACACTACTATCCATGGCTGGGGGAAGGAATAATGGATAAACTAAAGTTTCTTAAATGTATATCAGGCCACAGAACGAAACATTCATGCCTTACCGGGATTCGAACTTGCAGTCCGGGTGTAACGGATACTTACCTGCAAATGACCCAAGCCCCTTCGCCACCCTGACCGTGTAGTGAAGGAAGGGAGAGAGTGGAAATGTTACATATGGACATTGGGAACAACCACAACCATACAAACATCCATAACTGACGCAGGACTCAAACTCGAGACCCTTCGAATCGTGATTTGCAATATCAGACAAAAGTCGGAGCAGTACCCTAACAAACAGGCCATGGGCCTTGCACGATTTTTCCTTCCGTTGTCTTGTGCCCTCATCCCTTTCTTACACACAATTACCTGCACTACACGACTGCACTTGTCGGGAGACCAATCAGAAGCGAGGAGCTAGGTAAGTACTCCGTTGGGGGAAATACCTGGAGAATTCAATCAATCAATCCGGAATAAAACATTCACTTCACAATATCGACTAATGACTATAGTAGTTGAAACATCAGTCAAACACACCGAGATCGCAAAGGCACGTTCGCCTTAGAGATCACGGCTAGCGATGGCAAAAAGCCATCGATGTTTTTGAAACATCGATATTTTCGAGTAAAAACAGCGATATTATAACATCGATGTATTTGTTCAGAAACATTGATGTTTTCCAAAAAAATCTCGAGATATAAATACAATTTTCAGCAGCTATTTTATTGCTCGCAATCAACAGCTATTGACAACTGTCACCATTGTCGATCCCCAGGCGGTAGGAAATCGTTTGCTATTCGCTACCTTTCTCCAATGCTGTTAGCTTTTTGGAAATTTCGTACGTGGAAATATCGTTAAACTGAAATTTGAACCTTGACTTCATAGAATATCGATTAGAACATTAAGATGACAGTCAAATCTAAGGCACAATATACTTTAAACTATATATTGACGTGTTCTATAACCCATTAGAACCAGGACATTTTACTTCCAAACGTTTCTTCATATTTAAAACGTCGAAATTTTAAATATTGATGTTTCTTGTCGAGGTTTTCATCGACATCGAAAACCTTTTGGTGATTTATCGATGTATGGATGTTTTGGTAAACTTTGCCGTCACTAATCACGGCAACCCCCAACCACCTTTGTTACTTACTGTTACTGTTAACACTCCTGTTCCCCCAACCTACCGATTTCTTCGCATCCGCCTCCTCCAGCGTGGCCGCCACTCCGAGGGCGGCCGAGAGCTTCCGGGGTTGCTAGGCAACCTGCGCGCCTCCCCACGGCGGCGAGACGGCGGGAGGAGCGGAGAGGAAATGAGAGGATAGGCTGGTGGGGAGGACAGGAGCCGAGGGCGGAAAGTGGTGGCACACTACGTGTGGACGCGGGCGGTGAAGGGGCTGTTTGAGGAGGTGGCGCACACCGCGGGCGATGGCGCGAGGATGAGGATACGAAAGGAATAATGACCACACGACGTAAAGAGCGGATGTAAACACGTAGATGGGGAATGTGAGTAAAGGCTTTGATCGTGTGGTAAGAAAACTATCTGCCATTATATAGGAACGAAAGTGTGAGGTTGGTGGAAATGTCGGTGAGGGAGAAATGTCGATGAGGGAGAAATGTCGTTGAGGGAGAAATGTCGTTGAGGGAGAAATGTCGTTGAGGGAGAAATGTCGTTGAGGGAGAAATGTCGTTGAGGGAGAAATGTCGTTGAGGGAGAAATGTCGTTGAGGGAGAAATATTGGTGAAGGGGAATTGTTGATGAGAAAGAAAGGTTGCATGTGTGACAGGTTGACAACAATCAATACTAGTGTTTAAAAGCAAAATAAAAGGAGGGAGGGTAAGGGTGGTTGAAAATCGGTATAAAGGGAGAAAGAGAAAATAATGAGAAGGGATCAAATAGAGCAAAATATTGAGGAATACGAAATTCAGCCAAAAACGGAGAGTCGTTTAACTTGAAAAGTAATTGTCGAAGAACTAGAGGGGGAATAGGTATGCTGACGAAGTAACACAAATAAAGTGACTGATCTAAAATTATAACTCGAAATTTTTCATCATTAGGAAAATTATATCTACACTGGTTGCTCCGTAAAATATCTTTGGGAAATTGCTTTTAGAAAAAACATTATTTTCTAAATATATTTCATCATTTGACTAAAAAATGACGGTTTTTAAAACCAATCACATTTTTCACACATTTTTTATTTCTCGTATACATACATATACACGGAGAGTTATATTCGTAGTTTAGAGAAAGTTCTGTAATGTTACGGAAAATCGAATTCGAGATTTCAACCGAAATACACGTTTTAGGGTGCCCTGATATAGAAAAAGTTTTTGTTTTTTTTCAAAACGTCGGTCCGTCTGTCTCTCCCTCTGTCTGTCATCCTCTGTCTTTCTTCCGTCTGTGAACAATACTAGCGCCTAAAGCATGGGTAGGATTTTTTTCAAAAATGAAGAAACCTCTGCCAATCTGGCTCTAGTTGAAGTTTGAAATTTTGAAAAATGTTCCTATAAGTTGGGGGTACTTTACATGAAACCCTCCGGACATTTTCAAAATATTCTCAAAAACGGCTCCAAATTTTTTCTTTTAAATTTCTTGTAAGAATAGAGCAAAATACAATTATAAAGGTAGTATAGGTCTGATTTTCACGGTTACGCTGAACTTTGGAAAACTGAAGAAGTTTGAATTTTTTCCGCGTCTTCCTACAACTATAAAATTAAAGTGATATCTTTCCCTTCAAATGAAATTTGTTGTCCATAAATAGTTTTTTCGTTTAAGTCATGTAGATTTCTTGAAAATATTAGCAGTTTTTGTACAATATTTACAATTTTCAAACACAACGAAAATAAGATGTTCTCAGAAACGACTCAAAATTTTTACTTTAAATTTTCATATGGGTAGTGCCAAATGTTCCCTATAAGATGACATTAACGTCATATTGCTCTATTCTTTTGTTGTTTTTTTTTAAATTACAAAAATGTAATTTCTTTGACTTGTGTCTCACGTCGGTAACATTTACATTAGTTTCTATTTTTTCCCGGTATTTTATTTATGAGTATACGTGCTTTAAATAATGTCAAATAAAGTTTATTGAAAACTCAATAGTTTTCTGTTAAAATGAGCTCAAAATTTCGCATTTTCAGAAACAATTCTCCAACGCCATTTTCTCAAAAATGACTCCAAACGTTTTCTTCAAACTTTTCCAATGTATAGTGCTAATTGCACTGTTTAATTTGACGTAAAGTTCATATTGGTGTATTATTTTGTTTTTTAAATTACTCATATGTCATTTTTTCATTGTCTCTCACGCCATTAATATGCACATTTTTATCAATTTGTATACATTATTACATTGTGAGTGGAAGTGGTTTAAATGACTTTAAATGAAGTTTTTCGAAAACTGTATAGATACCTGTGAAAAAGAGGTTCCAATTTTGCATTTACTGTAATGCATAATCGCTATTTTCTTAAAAGCGGATTGAAATTTTTCAATGACAATTTCTATTTAAGATAATATTTTACCATCCTTTAATATTCTTGAAGCAATATTTCGGTTCTACGATTAGTAAACCGAAAAGTTGAGAAATTTTTAAAAAATTTACTTTGGGCGATGGTAGATGGCAACCGGTAAGAGGATGAGGCAAGACCGTAAAACCAGTCCACAACAAGAAAATGAGAAAACTTTACTACGATAAAGTCTGTGCCATTCTGTAGCACCACTAGTTTTTTTTGTTTTGACGAAATTCCCGTCCATAAGAAGTCTCACCACCATTTTTACTCCCATAGTAAGGAACTAACCGACATACATTCACATTCCTGTTGAATGGGGCTGTTTGAACATTTTAATCTTCTTAAGCTACAGCATTACTGTCTGCTCAGTGAAAACTATTAGTGTTTTTAGAAATAACCTCTTCGCTTTGGAATGTTGCAGTTTCATCATATCAAGCGAATTAATTATTGTCCCCTGACTTTCATGGGATTGCCCGTAGAGAATATCCGTAATCCGGCTTGAATAGAATAATAATAATAATAATAATAATAATAATAATAATAATAATAATAATAATAATAATAATAATAATAATAATAATAATAATAATAATAATAATAATAATAATAGTAAATAACACTTGCACTTGCGCATTTTGATTAATGTTTCACATCGTTTTTTTATTGGTAGCTTTTATTAAAAGTGAAACTTGTAAAATAACTGTTTTCAGAACCACACATTTCTTGATTATAAGGTACATGCTACAGTACCCTTTGGGTTGTAGCGTTCTTATGTATAGCGCCTACCAAATTGTAGTAACTTCTTTCTTCCTCATAAGTACTTTCGTAGGAGGTTACTTCTGTAAAAATCAGTAATCATAAAAGTCGGATATATTTTAAATTAAAGTGAAACGATTCATTGTCTCAAAATGTCTTCCCAGTACTACGTGATCTCATGATGTTCTTCAACTAGGCATTTCAAATTCAGTAGCTTGTTTTGAACAAAAGATATCGCCTGTAACCATTGCGAATCACCCGGTAGCGATCGAGAACGCCCTGTGATAGCTAAGGAGCTGTGAAATATCTAGAAAAACGAGCGGAGACGCACCTATAACTCCTGCTCCGCGAAAAGAATTATGGATCGAGTTGTTTTCTTCGAGAGATAGGGGTGACTGGAGAGGAGAAGAAGAAAGGAAAAACAGATACTAAAACAAGAGACATGATACTCTTAAAAGAAATGAGATGAAAAAGCATGCCGGCGCCGATCGGTCCGGGAGGTTTCGCTTCTGTATTGCGCGATGTAAAATATAGATGAACATTTCCGCTCACGGTTGATTTATTTGCGTAGACGTGTTACCTCGTTTCTCTTCGGTTCTCCAGGGCGAGAGAGAGAAAGCTGACTTCAACGATACGAATGGGATGATATCCGAGCTCACCCGCGAAGTTTTAAAAATGTGTTAGAAGATCGGTCTTAAAATTCATGAGATGTCTGACTTGAATTGTGTTTTTTAAGGTTGGCATTGTTCTAGTTGGAGTCAACAAACTTTAAAAGAATAAATGGTAAGCCATATGACGAGTGACTTATGAATACTGATACATGTATAACACGCAGATAATGTTAAAATCCGTTAATATTTTTGATACTGGGACCTTAGTAAAATAATTACAAGAACTTTCTTTAAAAATCAATGCAATGACATTAGGTAAATTAACATTTCTTGTATTAATATTATTAATACGAAACACAAAAATGTTTAGGAGAGAAAATTATTATTTATAATTATTAACTTTTTAGAGAAATATGCTATTTTGTTTTGAAATATTTTTTGTGTTAAAGGATTTTATGAAAAACAAACTGTGCGTTTTTCGATTTTTGCACTTATGTTTTGAAACAAACTGTCTAATTTAATTTTTAAATCTAATATCTCCTCTGCCCTTCTAATATTATTAAATATTAATTCAACGTAACCCGTTCCGAATTTATATAAAAATATGGGCGCCAGGAAAAGATTACGTTAATTCGATTATTAAAATTAATCTTCAACTGCTATTTCCAATAAATTAATATCCAGCTATCTGGGTCTTATAAGAAATAATCGCTATTGCCTACTAATAGCCGAGTATTCGATCTGCCATCTGTACAGAGTGGTCGAGGAATCTGAAAAGCTAATATACATTTCTAGCTACTCATTCGCTGGAATTGCCTAAATGAAAATCATCTTTTCTATTCACAGAAACTTGTAAGTTTATTCAATGTCCTTGAAATTTTTACTTGGTAACAATACGAAACGTACTTTCCGTCATGACCAGATCTTTTTTTTAAGGTCATTTTTTCAACATCAAGGTCATATAGCGACCACTTTGATTTTTAGACTGTAGGAGAAACTGTAGGGAGAACACGTATCGACTACACAAACACACACTAACATCCATGCCCGAGGCGAGATTCGAACCCGCGATCCTCTGGTCCGACACCGCTACTGCACTACTGCCTTAACGATCTCGGCCAAACAGATCGGCTCACGACCAGTTTCAAACCTTATACTGCAATACCCGTCTTCGCGCGCTCTTGGCTGATGTCGCCGCGTAGAACCATTTTTTCCCCGATGTCGATGGCTCCAGGTCCAAATACCGTCTTCTTTTCTTCCGTTCTGGCACAAGGGTACTCAACTTACTGATCCTCACTGCCTCATAAGTTGATAAGTCTTAATTAATTTGCCTTTTGAAAGTTCCCAGTTCTTTCTACGCGTATGCTTAAAATATTAAAGTTCAGTAAACTATTATTTGCTTCAAATACTCCCAGTCCTGTTGCCGACAAATTCACCTAAGTTCAGAGTTTAAATTCTAGCTGCTGCACTCAAAATATTTCCAAGTTCCAATTTCCGCACATTACATCAATATTCAAAGTCCGACAACCATACGCTCCAAAGTAGACGTTCACAATTCCCAAACTCCCAACATCAATTATCTACACACGATCCGCACAGCACCAAGGTATAAGTCGGAATGAATCCATATTCCCCTCTTTCAGCCCTTCAAAACTCGGTCCATATTTTCTACTGTTTCTTTTCAGAAAAAAATTCGACCCACTTCCGTCGAAATACATTGTCATTCCATGCCTCGCCAATCCCTAAATTACTTACAAATTCAACTAGCCGCGCCCCAGACTGTTATAGCTTTCTCGGCCAATCCTCAAACAGTTTACTCTATCAACTAGCCGCGCCCCGTGTGTCAAAGCAATGAAGTTTGTTGACCTTAAAGACAACTCGTCTACCGTTGCTAGGCCGCCATATTTACATATGTCTATCCTTACAATTCACCCTGTTTACAATAAATGTCACTCAATACAATGTCCCACGTATTGGTATGTCACAGTATGTACGAAGAGAAAGTATTGTACTCTTGTACCGCAAAAGGGCAAATTTTCGACACAATAACTTTTATTGCCGGGCCCTGGTAAAGAAAGCGGAGAAATCTTGTTCCCATGTTTAATAAATTACTTCTCCTAACACGTTGTGTAGTCAGATACCTTGCTTTGTGGGGCCTTGATAGCGAAAAATTGGTTGACGACAAACGTCTGCATATCCGATAATCCGTCCGTCCGTCCGTATGTTTGTTTGTTTGTCTGTCTGTTTGTTTGTCTGTCTGTCTGTCTGTTTGTTTGTCTCTGTCTGTCTCTCTGTCTTTCTGTCTGTCCGTCCGTCTGTCTATCTGCCCGTCTGTCTTTCTGTCTGTCTGTCCGTCCGTCCGTCCGTCCGTCCGTCTGACTGTCTGTCCGTCCGTCTGTATTTCTGTCTGTCTGTCCGTCCGTCTGTCCATCGGCCTGTCTGTCTGTCTGTCCGTCCGTCCACCTGTCTGTCCGTCAGTCTGTCTATGTGTGTCTGTCGTCTCTCTCTGTTTCCTCTTTCCTTCCGGCTGTAAACGCGACTCGGCAACGCTCCCATCGTCGCTAACGACCCAGACGCGCCAGTCTAGAGCTGCGGACTCCTTTACGCCCAATCATTCCTGCAATGTTAGGGTCTGAAGAATACGCCAACTCCATTTACATTTGAACATACGTACTTACATATGAAGTACGTACAAATGAACTCCCAAATAAAAGTACTTATGTATGAAGTACGGCCGGGTCAATACATTAATAACGTTTATTGCATACATTCAAAATAAATATCTGAGAATTTCCCCAAAAGACAAACATACATTTCGAACTCGTTTCAATTGACTTTACGGAATTACAATTCAACCTTAAATTTCATATTTTTTCCTTTATATTCATTTTTCCAAGATGTGAAATTCGAAATATTAATTTTTTCAATTCTTTAGCTTTGCCACTTGACGAATGCATTTTATATTACGATCATCATACATTCTTCCTCACTATTGCATATAATGAATTTAGTTTCAGCAGAAAAAATCATTTTCCATTAACTTTTAGAGAAATAGGTTTTGTAAAACATTGGAATGCACAGTAACGTGGATTCTAACAGAAATCAACGTGGCAAGAAATTTAAGTTTTCGATGATGGACTCGCAATACTCTGTCAGTTCCGGTTTTCTAGATCGTTCAAAAATCAATAAATTTCATTACCGCATGTTACATAAATACGACTAGAAATGAACCAAATAAGAAGAAATATTTTTAATCGTCATAGAAGACGCATGTTCTTATGCGTACTTCGATCATTTTTGGCTTAATGTTGGTGTTGTAAATTATTTTACTAGTATTTTTTAACATTATAAATCATTATATTCATCATGCTGCATTTTAATAAATTTCTAACTCCGGACGAAAATAAAAAGTTGTTTTGTATTTCATTTCCTGCGAATAAGTAGAAAAACTGGAAATACAGCATTCTAGACCTCTAGTTAATCTTGTGAGCGTGCCCGCAACATTGTTCATTTTGCTGTATGCTGTTCTGCATAAAGAATATTTTGTCTGCTGTTTATGATTTGAAAGGAAGTAGGGTAGCAAGTATGGGTAGTAAAAGGACAGGAAATGAATTCTGGAGTTTTATTTGTAGTGCTACTACCCTCCGTACCGACTTCACTTATTATTTGGTACTCTTCGTTCACTACAATAGAATGAATATAAATTTTAAAAATTGACAATTGATTTCTATAACCCGACCATGCGAAGTGCAGGACTGAAGAAAGACCGGCGCATCTGAGAACTAACAGCGACAGCTGCATCGCGCGTTGGCGGCGGGGAGGTATAGTCTGGTGCATTCATGTTCCTGTTCAAAAGTAATTAAAGCCGGTCCGGTGGCCGAGATTGCTAAGGCAGTAGTGTCGTAGTGATCTCGGACTGAAGGATCGCGGGTTCTAAAGTCCCGCCTCCGGCATAGTTGTATTTGTATTCGTCGTTTCACCCCTTATCATCACCGTTTTGTTTCATCTTCATAGCTATCATAACGTTAGCTCCAATAGTGGTCGCTAATGACCTAGATGTTGATGCGACCTTAAATAACAAAAAAACAACTAATTTTTGCACAACAGAGTACATAACAGCACAACTAGTTTTTCTTCAAATAATTTTTCATAGAAACATTACGTTAATCATGCAGATAGCACTTAATAGTTTTATCACTCATTAACGATTTGAAACATACATTACGTTGTATTTTATGGGAAAACGGTAATTAAAGAAGAATTTCCTGAATGTTTTTCATTAAATCAAATAACGTCATGTACTCATGCTGTAGAATTTGTTGTGTAGCATGACAGGAATATGTGATTTCTTTTAGGGTCTCGAAGTACGTCCATTCTTCACATCGATAACCATATTTATTAATATATGTAATTATCGAACGCGTCGGCATTTCCCGTGATTTTAATTGACTGTCATGGGTATTGTTGAACACAAGATGGCATTACAAGAAGGTCATATATACGTCTTCGAGCCTTGATCTATATCGATGCTTCAATTTTCAGTTCCACTGAGTATACCAATAGCTGTTTCTTCCCTCCGAAGTGAAACAAAGCGCAGTCTGCCAGTCATCCCAGTCCTAGACTCCGCTTGGTAGGGTTAAATGTAAGCTACTGTGTATCATTATATGTTTATATATTTGATTAACCATTTGTATCATCTATACCTTTATGTTTTGAACTTTGACAAAGTACGATAATCCTTGTATAGTAATCGAGAAACTGCATCCGTCCGTAACTCATGGTTGGTCCCCATCCAATTCACCATTCGAGACAATTAAGGTTTCATCCTACGCGTCCCGGTCTCCTGGAGGGGAACTGATGATTGCTTGGCGAATCCATCCAGAGGAGTTATTTCAAATTAGTGTCTCTTTGTAATGAAAAAAATTAAAAGGTGTCTGGGGTGACTTATAACACAGTCAGAGGTGCCTATTCATTTTGACAAAGCAAATCGAAAGACACAATTATAATCGATTTCCTGTAGGAGATTTTGAAGGAATCCTAGAAAAACATGTTTTTGATTGTTTCAATACGAGTAATTAATAAAACACTGTGAATTCCTATACCCTTTTTTAGGCATTTATATAAATTGTTAGGACATAATTCACCAGATCGACGTTAATTAAACCTAATTTTATTTTAATTTTGCAATGAGATAAAAATTTCGACAAGTACTTGAAACAATACTTTTTGATGTAACTTTCTAAGCCCGAAAATGGACGCGCCGGAAAAATTAATTTTTTTGTGATGCACAAATATGTGAAGCAAAAATAACATTTTCAACGTGAGAAAACCTGCTGGAGGCACCATAATAAACTAGTTACTAATATTCCAGTTAACAGGAGGCTTTCATTCATTTCTAAACTAATATTTTTTGGCATGATTACATGCAGTTGTGATATAAATTGCATTATTAAAATATTTACTTTATTATATCTTTAATATCCTGCTTTTGTTCTGTATATTCCTCAGAATGCATTGAATGGTTATGTATGAATAAAAGAGTGTATGAAATGTAATAGTATGCTGATTATTAAAACACACAATATATGATGAATAATAATTAATATGTAACATAAAATGGCCACGTGTTTTTCTCTCACATATAATAAGTACAAATGAAGCAGTTAAGGAATAATTTTGAACAATGCAGGATTTGTTAAATGTTTTCAAAGAATTTACAACGTTCATATTAGAATATTTGTTCGAATTAATTTTCATAACTGATGATAATAAGAGTAATGGGTCAATTGACGATCATGCATTGGGGATCTGATCAAATAGATCAATGTGTATTTACAAAAGGAAATAAACACCTCGTTGCAGAATTTCCCGACAATTACGTGGGGCAAACCCATTCAGCTAAATTATTAGTAGTATCTAACATTAATTCATCTACAGATGCAGTAAACCGATATGCATTAGCGTTTAATTCCGTGACTATTTATAGTGCTAGCTGAACATTTTGCAATGAGTTCACTTACCCTAAACGACTCGAGTTACTTTTATATTAATCATATGAATATTAAACTCGATCACATTAAATTTTTACTCACATTTTATGAACACATGAATAAAAATATTCAAAACTCGGTCGACTAAAAATCTTTCAAAATTTATAGTATAGCGAGTTGAATAATTTCCAAAAAAAAATATTTACATAAATAAGGATTTGATTGTTCGAAAAATACTCACACTCGCTCATTATTCTTACTAATGGAATCAGACATTAATATAAGAATAAATACTAATTTATTATATTTCTGCTGTCTCGACCAGTAAAAAATACTTCACATTACCTGATTCTGGATTTCTGAAGCTCCATCCCCTAGTGATTCCAGCTTCCTATAGTCGGAAAAAGTAATTCAGAAAAAAGAAATAAGGGAGCGTAGGGCTTGCAATCCATCTCAAAAATATTTTCGACTATTTGAGGAAAAGTGTAACAATAAATATGAGATACGTCTCAAATATGTATATAAAAGCATAAAACGAGAAACGTATTACAACTTAATTCTGTATTATCACAGTAGTACGTTGTTAAATTTAATTACTTCAATCTAAAATAAAATTAGTATCTTCAAGTTTCATAATTTTTATTTGAATTTCAATACCTACCATTTCACGAAAACTACATTTAAGTATTCATGAATTTGCTTCTTGATGGCTTATTGAATTCAATATAGATTATCTATACAATATTGAAAGGCATATTGTTAGAAGATTCTTCCCAATGGCGATTCACTTCAGCGATAGAATCAAAAATCTATATTCATGCTGATCTGCCACAATACCATTGAATGTATTACTTTGAGAACACGGTCATAGCAGCCTGAGGTTTGTAAGAAATTAGTGGTATCTCAGTTTTATATTCAAATTGATCAGCAATCCAATTGCTTCGTTAAATTGTTTGAAATTAAATATATTTTAGCAGGTAAAATTGTCGTTCATATACACTATGGTGCTGGAACATTTCAGTACATTGCATTCTACATTCTGATCTTAAACAAATGACCTGAAGAATATCTTTCATTAACAAAAATGCGTTAAATCATAATTTTATCCGAAATACTTTTATAAACAAGTTAATTCTTTAATTAATAAAACATATTATAGGCTGAGATAAAAAAGGAGAGTGGAATTAATGATTCAAGAGAGAATTCTTTTTTATGTTTCTGAATGATCTTTGTAGTATCTAAAAGGCAAATGTTGGTTCAATAACATTCAAGAATGTCTAGACATTTGATGATTTCAAAGGTGAAATTTGAGCTCGTGTGTGATTTACAGAACAGACATTTATTTAATAATCTTCCTTTTATCATCAAGATATGTTTCACAGCTTAAACATAAATAATAAAGGAATTTACAACATTTTATCATACATATGGTTTATAAACAACAATGCTAAATACATAGGATAGAGAACGACCCTTGAAGAGTCATTCACATAAGATTAGGACACATCACTATCAATGCAGTAGCGACAAACAGTATAACTGAATACTGCTTCTTCACGTATTTGGGAGGGAAGTTTTGACCCTATTTGATGTGGATAATTTGAAAGAATTTTTCACGAATCTAATTTATCTTGAAAACAATCAACTTTTTAATAGTGAATAATACGAGATCAATTTATAATTTCAGTAGGAATTGGGTCTATTTTGAGACATGTCTCATTGTCTATTATTTAATTTATCTCTGTAACTTGCATAGTGGGTGCAGCTAAAATATTGTTTACAGAGGGGTGTACATTTTGTAGGGTCACTTCCCAAATAATTTTGTTTGAATTAAATATCACGAAACAAATCATAAAGCATGCAATAATTCATACACTCCAATTTTCATGAAGAAACAAATTCGCACAGATATCAAATATTCAATACAAGAAAAGGAGACATAATTATTTCACACGTAACAGCGCAGCGGCAAAATGAATTAGAAAAGCAGAAAAAAATCACTTTCGCTCCCTGGTCTTCCACGTTTTACAGCAAAACCTATCTCCAATACATACGACAACATACACTTCAGCAAACTGAGAAATGGTTGTAACCGATGCATTTTACCATAATTTAGCAAGTCTTTCCCTATCGGGTCGTTTCGGTGATACGACAAAGAGAAGTACTTCTGCCACTCTTCTTTATACAACTGTCAAATGGAATTCAACTTTCCCTTTTCTTGGATGTGTGATTTAAGTCTCTATTAATCCCTCCTTTATGGGAGGATAATAGACACCAGGAACGATAGAACAAGCAATATCTCGAATATATCGAACATCAGCCAAATTATTCACTGACGCTTTACATCACACACAATGCTTAAAGCATTCCATATCATAAGCGTAAGTCAGTATCCTATTATAGTATGAACTAAAACTACGTTTTTCCCCATGTGTTGAATTTCTAAAACGGCTGAGGAAAACTTAAACTTACTGTTTTTGTTTTTAACTCACTTAAGAACAGGTCTATAACATTATATGTATCACCAGACTTGTTCTTTGAAATGTGTTCAGCAGTGAATATTATACTATGCTGTCCAATGTAACAGATTTTTATTGCCTTCTTTGGCGTAAGTTGTACTTCAATTCGAATCACTTACTAACTCTTTACTTGGTACGCTGTTAGTAATTTTTGGGCGAAACGAATTTTTCACACAGTCTTAGAGGCCCACAAACACTTCATTTTTACACCAACAGTTCATTTTTTCACTTTCTATAACCTTCTTATGTAAGAGCTAATATTTGGCTTGCGGTCATAACTTTCATACAATAATTAACTCTCCACATAAACATAATTGACTCTCCGAGTCATCTCTTAGGAAATACAAATGTGAGCAATGACACTTTCTCTATATCAGAATCAATTATTCTTGCTGAAAAGATGCAGAAGAAAAAACACTTTAAACATTTTCTTTCTCTAGCATCAAATCAAGTAAATGATACCAGTGACACAAGAATACTTCCTTCAGATCATTATCAACCGATATGTTAAAGAATATTTTTGAATTATATAGAGAAAAATGCCAAAGCAACACCGAAATAAAACCAAACATCAGATGGTCTTGTTACAGTACAACAATGAGCGGTGCAAATACAATATTTCTTTGCTTTCTTCATCCCACTGCATCAATCAGCAAATATATAATATATATTTCTGTAGCTAGGCATACAGTCAGAGGACAAGCACGAAAGATTCATCTACAAACTACGAAAAATCTGCAGTCAGTGAGAGTAGTCTACAACTACGTTGTCGGTCTAAGAAGAGTCCGGCGGTCATCCGCAGGCTACTGGCACTCGTGTAGAAACCGCGTCACCGGGCCGCAGCGGCGGCGGGTGACGGGTGGTGAAGGCGGCGGCGGTGACCGGTGACGTGGTCGGCCGACCGCGGTGGAGGCGCGCCGCCGCCGTGCGCGGTGGCGGTGAGGCTGGCGGGGGCGGCGCGGCGCGGCGCGGGGCGAGGCGGCGGCCCTACGTGAGGGCGGGGCTGTGCGAGGACAGCTCCGAGGAGTCCTGCAGGCTGTCGGGGGAGGAGACCGGCGACAGCGTGCGGCGCAGGCCCGGGGCGCCGTACGGGGAGAAGCGGTGCTGGGCCAGCCCGGCGGCGGCGGCCGAGGCGGCGGCCAGCTGCGACGGGTACAGCGGGCGCGGCAACGCCGGGCTGCCGCTCATTTGCTGCGCGTGGCTCACCGGCACCTGCAACACGAAGCCGTTTTCAGACAATTGTCCTTAGTGGATGCGTAGGCTTCCGCGCCCGGAGTCATTGTGTTCTTGGCTGGTCGATCGACCAATACGCGGCTCATCCCGAACCGCTGAGAATACAATTTAAATGATCTTGGGTGTCCGGGTGACGCCGCGTCGAAGGCTGTGTTGCTGACGTTTCGACCATCTTTTCGTGGTCTTCCTTAGGGCTGGTCTGCCAAGCTGGCTGACCAGCACTGAGGAACACCACGAAAAGATGGTCGAAACGTCGGCAATACAGCCTTCGAAGCGGCGTCACCCGGATAGCCAAGATCATTTACATGACTCTGGCCACGGAAGCCTACGACTTCAAGAATACAATTTTCAATAGTCGTAGAATGCTTATGAATATGCGTATTTTATTCTAATGAATGGATTGAAAGGCTTTCAGAAAATGTGCATGAAGGAGGAAAAAGTAACTTTATTCACGAACGAAAGCGAACGCTTCCCCGACCAGAGTCAATAGGTACTTGGTTATCCGTGATTCTCGCACCTAGCACTGACGAGTTGGCACTATGCCTAGTACTGTCGCGTCCTACGTATAGTGCCAACGTTTCTGCTGACATTCAGCGACCTTCCTCAGGGCGTGGGTCCTCCCAGAGTGTCAAGAATCTATATTTACGAAATTCTATGTATTTGTAGCTTGCTTTGCTTGCACTTTTTGTTGCACGATAAAAGAAAAGACGAGTTTTGGGTCAGTGCTGGAGCAGGTTCGCGACGGATAAAGGGATCGAATTCTTTCATGAAAATCTTACCATGTCAGATCTTGGAAATTGGTAAAGTAAGAAAGGCTCTATTAATTCAAATAGCAAATAGGAAACTTTCGTATAAAAACCATGTAAATATAGGAAAATTAGAAGATTGTTTTCTATTATTTTTGGCTTAAGAAATGTATTATTACGTGTATGCCCCTTCATTTGGACCTACAATTAAAATTTTGTATTTTTATTTTGTTAATAAGGAAGTTCTCGTAAAAGAAGGGCAATGAATCATATTAGTGCTTTTTGCCTTCAATTTTGAACTTTCATTGGCCAATTAACTGTTTATTTGTAATTTTTAGTGCTCCTTTAGCCGCCTAAAACGTATATTTTTAATGCCTTAACATATCCTGTCTAATCACCTGTATATTTTATATGTTAAGGAAAGATAGTGTGGAATCTTTTTGGACGTTCTGTTACATGTTGGAAAGTGCTTTCCCAGTCGCCCAGTCGCACGGGTTTTCATAAACGCCGAAGTTGGGTTTCAGCATGACCGTTTCTTGATTTTTTACGTCAAAGAGTTAAAAAGTGCAGAACTTCGCACGAGTCTAAATCGTCTACACTAATACGGAAAGTAAGGATTTTCATTTATTATCCAATTCCATTCCATTTCGGCAATACAAATCAATTATTTCGTAGTTCTTTGTAACATGCACAACAATTTTGAGTAAGGAATTGAAACACGTCTAGTTCATTGCTGAAAATTTTATTTGTGTTAATAGTATGCGAAGCGTACTAATAAATAAAATGTTCCACTTAAGGCCTTCCACTTAAACTATTTTAATTTCAATTCTTGGGAATAAAACCCCCTTTTTCTATCGCCGTCTCAGAAATGAGCCTTTTCCACTGGAAAAATAAACCTTATTTTACTCATTTGAATCATATATGTATATATCCTACATTGAAAAAATGTTTAATTGTTTAAAAAATGGAAGTATGCTTCTCTTCTAACAAATACGTTCGACGTCTGACTGTTTTAGTCCTTGCACTAAAACTATTATTGATCCCAAATTTGTTTACAGTTTTGATCTTTGTAAAACGCGCTGGGCATTTGCATCACGCTCGCATGCGGCTAACAATCTGGCGCAATTTCGACTCTTTTCATTGGATATATATAATTTAAAGTGCATTTTACTACAAACTCAAAATATACTTGGTTTTATATTAGAATAATTCGAACACCAAACATTTAATATTGAGAGTGATTTCATTAAAGCCCTTGTACAAAGACCATCAAATGACTTCGAGAACTGCAATGAAGTAAGTTTACTTATCTGAGGTCGGCGGGAAACGGTATTTAAGTCAAAAAGTACAAATTTTCAACAGTTCTATCATTTTGCGATTATTAAGTAAGTTTTAATTTTTCTCATACGTATTGCTTTTCTTATAATTAAATATGATATTATGACATCATTATACACACTATAAAATTGTAAGAAATAAAAAAAAGGTGGGCACTTAAAGACACTGTCTGAAGAAAACTTAGTTTATAGAAATTATTATATTATTTAAAATATGACTACGATTGATGAGGGCAGAACAGTGCATTTGCAACTGAGAATGGAAACTAGAAACGATTCCGGCGTTCTTCTTTTATAATTGATTACAAAAATACATTATCTACTGAGAATGAAAATTCTGGACTGTTTGGACTGACTGAATGTGTAGAGTTCTGAGCTCTGTCATTGAATGAACATGCAAATATTCTTAGATTCGCCAAACCGATTCAGTGTCCTGCAAACTGATTCACTGTCCTGCGAACCGATTCACTGTTCTGCGAACCGATTCACAGTCCTGCGAACCGATTCGCTGTCCTGCGAACCGATCCACTGCCACCGAGTCGTACCTGCGCGAGCTGGTGCGGCGGCCCGCCGGGCCCTCCGGCGCCGCCCCCGGGTCCCGCGGCCGCGGCGGCGGCGGCCGAGCTGGAGGCGGCGGCGGCGGCCAAGTGCTGGGCGTGCAGCAGCGACGGCCCCAGGCACGCCCACGGGTTCCACAGCACGCCCGCGGCGGCGGCGGCGGCGCTGGCGTTGGGCGGCGCGCCCGCGGCGGCGGCGGCCGCGGCGGCGGCTGCGGCGTGGTGGCCGCCGCCCCCGGGCCCGCCCGCCGCCGCGGCCGCCGCCCCGTACAGCGAGCACATGCCCATGAGCGGCGCGTACGGCCCCGCGGCCGCCGCCGCCGCCCGCAGGTACAGCTGCGAGCGCGCCGCCAGCAGGGCTTTCTCCTCCAGGGTGAGGTTGTTGTTGTGCGTGTCCAGGTCGGAGAACGGGCGGAGCGGCGAGCGCAGGTAGTGCTGCTCCGCCAGCATCGACTCCATCGTCTCCCTGTGCACGTACGAGCTGCGTCAGGCGTGTAGAAGCTCTTTGAAATCGGAGAGGGGGCGGGACATTCGGAGGGGGATGGGATGGGGATTGGTAGCCGAGCGGACAGCCAAGCAGTCACTGACTCCGATCACGGAAGCCTATGCTTTCAACCACTGTGAACAAACCATATCCCCCTGAGAGCGAAGGCTTCAGCGGCCGGATTCAGTAGCTACTTGGGAGACGCCGCGTCTTAGGCACAAACGCCACGTTTCGGCCGTTACGCTTGGACCTTCTTCAGGGATAAAAATCTCAGCATAACTGCTATAACTTCGGTATCGATGGCACTTGTGCCTACGAAATGCATTTCACCCTGAGGAAGGTCGCAAAATGGCGGCCGAAACGTTGGCACCTGAGTCTTGGACGCGGCATGTTCAGGACAGCCAAGTAGCTACTGACCTACGCTCTCAACGGGACAGGGTTTGTTCACAATGGTTGAAAGCATAGGATTCCGCAATCGGAGTCCGTAACTGCTTGACTGTCAGAGAGCTACATCCTAGGCACAGATGCCGAAGTTGAAGTCATCATGCTGCGACATTTGTTCCCGAAGAAGGTTGAATAACGACGTCCGAAACGTAGTGTCTGTGCCTAGAACACGGCGTCTCTCTGACAGCCAAGTGAATAAATGTTTTCAATGGTTACTTATACAACAATCGATAAAACTCCGCAAGTCTGTTGTATGCAATATTTTTTTGCTTATTTATTTTATTGCTTTGATAGAAAAAAATATTTTTAAGTCTTCATGAAGGATTATTATGAAGGATATTCATGCCTAGTTACACAATAGTTATCATCTTCAAAGAATTTACAATTCTCATATTGATAACTTCCGCGATCACGCTACGCTACAGAAAATAGTAAATTATTTATATTATTATTATTATTATTATTATTATTATTATTATTGCGAATAAGCCCAATTAGGACCACGCAAAGTACTTAGCCTTTCTTTGTGCCCATATTTCTTTCATCCTTTGGCTGTGCGCGTGTTTTCTCTCTTCCGGTTCAAGCTTTTCCTGTTCTACACTTTGTACTTCTTCCAAATCAATCCGCCATGACTGCACTTATTATTATTATATTTACTATATTTATTCTTCACAGTTTTACTGGTCGGTATTTCAACCACTCACAGGTGTGATTATTATTATTATTGTTAAATTACAGGAATCTATGCAATGAATGTAAATGAAGCATCGAAGCATAAGTAGTACGTAAATCGTCTTGACTCTAGTAATGAAAACTTGTTTCGTTGGAGCCCTGTTATTGGCAAAAATCCAAAGACGTCTTTACATAATGGAGTAATTGTGAACTTGAAGTAGCTTCACGCAAATATTTATATGAATAAATTGACGCTCATTTATGTAGTCGGTAGCATTTTTAGTTCGTAAAGACTCATTAATGTAATGTGAATTGTCTTTCCTACGCATCCTTAAATTAGCTATTACGGAGAATCCCGAATGGTCGTTAATAGACCTCCACCGCGTCCCATCACATAGACAAAAGAAATCCTTCCGCGTTCGCTCTCTAAACGATTACCGTGAAAGAAATGTCGTGAAGCAATAACGAAGTGGCGATTGCCTCTGACTTTTCTAGGAACAGACAGCGTTACAAAACCGTAAGTGAAATTGACGTGCAGAGAATTTCACTATCATCTCCATCAAGCCAGCACCCGCATTGTCCGTTTACAGTCGTTTCGGTTCAGTCTTTATTGATCATGCCGATGACTGTGAGTGTCACCTATTCTAGGAAAAGCGTATCATCAAATATGCATGCCTATTACGGCCGCCAACACATCCCATGATGGAATACGCTAGTTACGAGCACAAAACACGAAAACTCATCAACGCGGCAACAAAGAGAAAAGGGGGAGGAGAAGAAAGCTTCTTAATTGCTTTTGTTGAGAGGACCTTGCGCAGTCATGTCAAGGAAATCTGAAATTGTTCTCGCTTTATTAATTTGAGGAATAACGTTTC
Source organism: Teleogryllus occipitalis (assembly GCA_011170035.1). Classification (NCBI taxonomy): domain Eukaryota; kingdom Metazoa; phylum Arthropoda; class Insecta; order Orthoptera; family Gryllidae; genus Teleogryllus; species Teleogryllus occipitalis. The sequence continues at coordinate 138,055 of BLKR01009002.1, forward strand.
TTTTAGATTATGTAATTATATATTTATTGTCCTTTCCTTTTTATACTCTTAAATCAATTTTATAGACCAATATTAAAATTTTCTGATGAAAAATGTTTGTATTCCAAAAAGTAAGTGTGTTTAAATTAGAAATATCTATAAATACCCATTAAAATGATGGAAATAATAAACTCTTGTTTAGGGCTATTTGAATTGTAAGGTTTGCGTCTCACATATTTGTTTTCAATAAGTATTTTAAAGATCTCATGGCAGTTTTGACAGAAATTAATTTGAAAATCATTTTATCATGATTCTATTGCGACATGAAACAAATTTTACTTTCTTTTTAATAATCCTTTGCAACACCAATCTGACAAATAACTTCTTGATAGTTATTTCGAGATAAGAATTTAATTCGTATTTTCGGACTAAGCAGCCACTCGTTCATGAATCGTCAAGAAATGAAACACAGTTTGGTGTACAGAAACAATGGTTGTATTGACAGGCGTACCAAAAGAACTCCCGAAGACCCAAACCACACACTTTCGAAGACCCCAGCACGCATAGCGTTTACGGTAATATTTCATCGCGGCTCCAGGCAATTATAATGAAAAATATCTATTAAGAACACGGTATTGACAGGTGGAGCGCGGGGGGCCGCTATCAAAAACACTTAATAGGTCAGGTCAAGCCAACGCGCTGCCAGTCCGACGCATTGTCTAAACTCCGAACGTCGGAGCCCGAAGAAAGGGCAGTTAGCCGCCACCGCCTTTTGTTCCCGACAGGTTAGCGCTGCTGACGACCGACAGGCGGCGCGCGGCGCGGGGGCGGCGGCGAGGCGGGGGCGGGGGCGGGGGCGGCGGTTCGGGGAGGCCCCCCTGCAATTAGAGGCGCGATGCCCGTGTCGGAGGAAGGAAGTTTCTCGCTCGGGATTCAATTACACTTTCAAATGGATTGGCACCGCGTCTGGAAGTCCGCAGCCCCGCCCATACCGTCACTGCGTCATCGCCCGCGTTTGCGACCTGCACAGGCCGGGTTACCCTCACGTAAAGGATTGGAGTTTGAATCAGTGGGTGATTCTTGGCTTCTGAACTGCAGATTTGGTGGTCATGGGTACCGTATCCCTCACACCAACGTAATCAAAATTGAAGTTGGGAAGGGAAGGTATTACAACTCTACGATTCTTTGGAAATGACACTATTCCCTCTTTTTTAATCTCAACTCTAAAATAATCATGATGTGTATTAAATTAATATTTATTATTTATTACGTATAAATTTCGATGTTTACATTCATGAGGAACCGAAAAAGAGAGAAGAAAAAATTTTAAGTCGGTTAAATATTATCAACATGTTCGTTTTTAGAGTACTTATTCCTTTCCAAGAACATACATTATCAACTGCATATAAAATGTTACTGAAATAGTTTTTACACTACTTTATTTCGAATATCTTAATTAATTTAGAAAAATCTACATTCCAACTCTCAAAAAACATTTTATTTTCAAGATTTGCTATTCGTTCTACACTTCCTTGCTCTTCTTGACATTTTTGCATCTGTGTACAGAGGGAGAAAACGAGAAGTAAAAATTGTTTTAAATTATACTTGGAAATTCTGTCATCACAATACACTAGTCATATATTTGATAATTGTTGAAAAAATTGTGAAAATATTTACTTTTAAGCTCTGAGAAAATATTCGTGAACTTAAGAACTTATGTACATGTGCACATAATGAATAATATTAATAATAATGAGAATTATAACATTACGTGTTTAATGAACTTAAGAGCTTATCTACTTTATGATTAAGAACTTATCTACATGTGCACATAATGAACAATATTAATAAGAGTGTTATTATAACATGAAGTGTTTAATGAATTTTGGTGAAAAATATTTTAATTGTTTATGTGAATTACTTAACTTGTTTTAAAAAGTAAAAGGAATATTTACTCATAAAAGCAAACAAGAAAATAACGTTTAATGCTGAAACTTAAAAATCGTCTTCACTTCAAATTCTCAAACATATTTTTAAAGGTAACTCTTCCAAAATCAATGTGGTGCGATGTTTGGTTCTTCATGTAGTATTTTATCATTTTTACTCTTTTGAAATTACGAGTACTTATATCCATATTTGTTATGTGCATATCTCCCCGCATCTACAGACTGTACGGATAAAACGAGAATGTGCAAGTTTCCGAGAATACACACAGTCACATACTATTTCAATATTGCTTATTTGATGTGCACTCAATTCAGTTTGAATTAGCTCCATTTCTTATTATGAGCGTCCTTGCGTTTCAAAGCCCCATCGTAATGACATATTTCTCGGAGACTGGCACGTTCATGTTGAACGACAAGCACCATCATCGTGCATTTTGTAGCACGCAGCCTGCATAGCTTGTGTCTTTTCCGTTCCGACGATGCTTATGACTCGTCACGCACTGTGTGTGCGCTATGTCCGATCACGCATGCGCTATAATGAGCAGGAAATGTGACGGAAATTGTCTCTGTTTGACACGGAATATTCCATTTCCACGTGCAAATGTATGACTATACTTGCATGATGAACATATTGTTCGTGAAGAGAAAGTTAGTATATTGGCAGCGTTGCTTGTCATTATTGGACTTAAATGTTACAGATAATCATACAAAGTTGTTAGAAATATTGGTGGTGAAAAACAAATATTTGATTTTTTATCAAATTTTCTCAGAAATCCAATTTGATATAAGCCGTCTCCTTCATGTTCCTCAGTGTTTGGTTTAGCAAAATTGTAAATTGTTAGATGTCCATTTACGTGCTAACATATTTTACAGATAATTGTGCCTCTTTTTTGTTTCTCGTTTCGTCAAAGTACTGTTTATCACAATTGATTACATATGTATGTATAATTTAGTCCTGTAGCAGGCTAAATATGAGGCCTAAAATTGGTACTGTAACAAGAAACAACTACTTTGTTGACCTACCCTTTCGACCCAGACTCCAGGATTTCAGCGATTTCAATAACTAAAAGAATGAAAAAAACGTGTATTATTGATATAAAAAACTCAAATATCAAGAATGGGCCAAGTGAATTTCACTTGTATACCGATGATATAATTTCACAACTACTGTTCATCCATCATATTTCAACTTCACAACTATTGTTCATCCATCATGATCACCATACTAACCTCCATACAATAGAAAGACAAACTCCCACTGCGATCTCCTCCCCAAGAAGGTTAAAAAAAACTATCTCCTACCTTTCGTTCGAGTAAAGCACTCTACATCACCACACATGCATCGCCCAATGGTTGTTAACAACACTCGCGTATCTGCACGAAAGGTCGCCAGTTGCTTCTTCAGAAACAAGAATGCAAGCGAGCACTGCAGACGATGGTATCGTGCATTTCAAGAGCAGCTCGCGTCGCGCCTTACGAGCCGTAGCCGTGACGAACGCTCCGTCGATACGTGGCGTGTTGTTTAGTTTGATTTTTATATCATTTAAATGTAGCATCGTTTACATCTGATTTCAGGTCCGCCTTGTAACGTGCACGGAGTCGGAGATGGTAAAGCGTGTAGGTTCAGGTTGTTTAAAAGAAGTCGACATGCCGAATCAGCGTAATATGATTTTACGCTTTTTGTAGGATGAATATGCGGAGGAGAAGGTGGTCAAAAATTGCTAATGCAATTGAACCGGGCGGGTGTGAAAATGCAATGGTATCACCCAAGAAACCGAACAATGGACACTTTCGCGTATAAACTTTTTGAGATGGTGATATAAATCACGATCTTAAATGCTTCTCATTTCGATATTCTAAGGTTTTTATTTATTAGTTTATTTTAGATCGCATCAACATCTAGGTCATTAGCGACCACTATTGGAGTTAATTTTGAAAATGTGCACACAATTCACTTTTCCCCATAGCACATCATACGCAGTTTGAACTGTTTTTTGACGTAAAATAAATAAATAAATAAACGTTATGGTAACTATGAAGATGAAATGATATGGTGATAAGAGGTGAAACGACGAACGCAAATACAACCATGCCTGAGGTAGGACCTGAACCTGCGATCTTTCGGTTCGAGATCACTACGGTACGCCTTAGCGATCTCGGCCACCGGATCATACTTTTTATTTCTGCCGAGTTCTTACCTGTTTGAAGACTGAAAATCTTGGGAGGTAGATGGAAAGCAAAGACACGATTTGAAACTTCATTTTCTCCTCGTAAGGAGAAAGAGGCTTCAAGAAGTGGTTCCGTTTTTTTACATAAAAAGTTCGGGGTATTTTAACATTTTTATTCTTTGATTAATATTTATACAAGCGTTATCTCAGGAAATGTGAAGAATTAAGTACTTTTTATTACTATCAAATTCCCAGTGAGTACAGGAAAATGAAAAAGATATTTTGTGACGTTCCGATATCCTTCGGATTATTATTTTTTTTAATTACTGAAATATCCTGCAACATGGCATTTTGATTTTTTCACAGAACAAATGTACGAGTAATTACTGGTGTTAGAAGGCGCCCGAATTTTTAATTTCTAAAATACTCATTTTTTGCAGAATATTTTAGACTGCTTACCGGTGCATATATAATAAATTTTACTAAATATTACAGTAATGTTATGTACTGAAAATGATTTTTTCTTAAAGGTCTCCGTCCCACATACTTAGTAATACGTTTTGTGATCTGTGATCTAATTTCACTTAGGTTTGAAGTTTTACGAGTTTAACCAAATAGGTGCTCTATCACCTACATTGCTTGAAATCCTGACTCCTTTCCATTAACAATTTCGTAACATCAGAACACATTATTCGCCATCAAATTAATTCATCCGCACCATTCAGAGTAACTTACGAGAAACTACTCCAGAATGCATGAAACCATTCTAGAATAAAGCAATTGGAAGATCCAGTGGGAGATACAATCATGCAGACATCGCCCACAACATTATGCAAGTTCAACTGGATGTTCAACTGGAGGGCCGTGGTAATGTGAATACAACCCTCACGACTTTATTGGGGCAACGTAAAAGTTTCGTACGTCCCGGGGCTTCGGATGGAGATGCAATGGTGCAATTTCGAGACGTTTATAATTTGCGGAGAATTTTCCAGAACGTTTTCCTTGCACTCGATTTTACAACCCCATTGTCCTCGATTGCGGAGCCGTCTTTCTTTTCCAACCCTTTCCCCCCTCTCTCTTCTCCTTCCGAAAGGAACAATTTACAAGGTCGGTTGTTTGTTTAATTCAGTAGAAAGAAGGCGCGAGAGGCGAGGAGACGGGGGTTACACTTCCAAGAATGCGCTGACCGTAAAGCCATATAAGTGTCAGCGTGTGTATAGTGACATCAAAATAATACTTGCGTGACTCTTGCGAAACGGTAGCGTTGACTATTTCAATATTTTAGGAGCACCGCGTGGGGCGGGCGGCGGGCGGCGGGCATCCGGCTCGGAGAGGGCCATTCCGAGGCCTCCGCCAGTGACGAAATAAAGCGCGCCCGTAGAGGGCCCATAATGGCCGACACGTGAAGGCGGCGGCGCGAAGGCAGCGCACTCAGGTATTCATGTGTGGGCCGCGCGGTGCGGTAGCTGCCGACGCCTTCCGCTTCTCACTTGTCTTCGGCGAGGCCGCCTCCGCCTCCGCCACCGCCGCCGTCCGTTTTACCGCGTTTATGTCTTGTTTAGCTGTCGGTTGCTGTTTCGCTTCTTCGTCCCGGCGGTTCGGTGTCGTTTTTTTTTTTTTTTTTTTTTTTTTTGTTTTCTTCTGTTTTTGGCGTTTCTGAAGTTCGTTCTTGGTGTTTTTCTCCATCTTTGGCATCGTTTTTGGAACTAGTAGTTAAATTCTTGAGTTACCATTGAGTTCTCTGATTTATCTGTTCATGCAGAATTTCCTTTTGCGTTTTGTGTAGCTGTTGGCTGCTGTTTCGCTTCTTCGTCCGGGCGGTTCGGTGTTGTTGTTTTTGTTCTTTTTTTCGCGTTTCTAAAGTTCGTTCTTGGTATTTTTTTCATCTTTGGCATCGTTTTTAAAACTGGTAGTTAAATTCTTGAGTTACTATTGAGTTTTCTGATTTATCTGTTCATGTATTTTGCTTTGGGTCTTGGTTAGCTGTCGGTTGGTGTTTCGCTTCTTTGCCTTTTTTCTGCGAAGGACTACGATCTTCGGGCTTTTTTTACTGTCTTCGATATTAGTTTTAGTGCAAGTATTTTTTTCTTCTTTTATCTGAACTCACCACATTTTAACTGTTCGTAAATGGTACCCTTATGATTTCTAAGGCGCCTGGTTATCCACTGAATATTTCCTAATCCAAATCTTCTCCACCTTTCCATTTTTGTCTTTCTGATTTCATTTCTTCATTGTCTCTTCATTAGTTTATTTCCAGTTTCTTCTTTCAAAGCTCCCCTTTCAAGTCGCTTTCCCTCCAACTTTCGCACCTTTGAATTAAATCACTAATTTTAACTTCTCGTTCTTCATTGACTAGCATCTCTTTCTATTATACATTTACATTTTACTTACCACTTCCCTCTTTCGTAATTTGATAATGTCTCCTTCTTAATTTCATTCACCGTCCAGACTTTTCAACATTAATTACACTTTTACGCATCTCCAAAGTTTCTTTCCACCAACTTCTTTACTCGTGGCTTTTCCGCGATCCAAAGACTTTTATACTATTTTACATCTCCACTCCAATATTCCGATCTCCACCCTAAGCTCCTAGTCACACCGTTTCCCTCTCTTCCTTATTTTCTCATATCTCGCCATTACCGGCATATATTACATTTTTGTACATCTCCAAACTTTGTTCCTTTCCACGAACTTCTTTTCCCCTGTCTTTCCGCAATCCACCGACCTTTATATTCTTTCTACATCTCCTCTCCAACATTCCTATCTCCACCCTTAGCCGCCAGTCGAACCGTCTCCCTCTCTTCCTTTCTTTCTCATCTCTCGCCGCTTCCTTCCCGCGGGCATCGTTCTGCCTCAATCTGCCCGAAGTCTATCTGCCACCTCGGCGGCCACGCCACGAGCCTCGTAAAGGGCTCGCGAGGCGGAGATGCATAATGAATGAATTTTGTCCATACTGCGGCGGCGGCGGCGGCGGCGGCGGCCGACGAATTAGAGCGGCGAGATGGGGGGGCTGAGCGTACAGCGGCAGCAGCCGCCGCATATCGCCTTCTTCGAAACGGAGGTTTTACAAGGCTGGCGGTGTTGAGATCTCTTAGAAGAATCCACACAATAAAGCAGACGGGCCGGCCGTATAGTTGTTTGTGTGTTTACACAGTTCCGGCTGTAAAAGCGCACGCGGGTAGCCCGGCGCCGGCCACCAACCACTGTGCGCTGGTGGTGTGGTGGCGATGAAGGTGGCGCGTGTGGGCGGTGGGAAGTAAAACGCTCGCGGAGGTGAGAGAGGAATCGCGAGAGGTCACGCTGAGGCGTCGGACGATTTCTCGCGCGTGCGAGGGAGGATGGAGGGTGGAAGAGGGGGGGGCACTTTCCGATAAGTTCGCATAGAGTTTGGTAGATATACAGTGTACCCCCATAGTCGATCTCAGTATCATCTGATCTAAATGATTCCCTCTATATGTTATGCGTTAAAGAATGATGACGATTTTATACTATTTATAAGAAGAAATCGACTAAACGTCCGTAAGTGTAGTGTAGTTAGTAGTGTAGTGCTTGAAAGGAAATTCCCCCAGGCTTGCATAAAACGTAATTGACGAGGAAAATAGAATGAAGGAAATAAGATATAAGCGAAACAGGAGTTGCGCATACAGTCCACTACACCCGCTACGTTACAACGTTGTGTAAATGCAATATCGTATACCGCTAAGATCAGATTTTCGTGTACAATTTGTGTGTCTAATGCCGTAATGAGACCTTTTTGGATCTTCTATTACTTTTTTGAGCGGGTTCTCTATGATGTAGTAGGAGTTGTCACTAACTTGTGAAGTTTCTTGGCAATATGGCAGTATTTTCACTAACAACGATGAAAAAGGAAAGGAATGTTTGTACGGGTCCAACTAGTTCATTCACAATTATCCTCACGATCTTTCATTCTCTGGAAGGAAAATGCCAACCACTATTGATCACATGCTAAAGAAAGAGGAGAAAATAACGAAGAAAAAGTATGCTCCCTATTTTACGCTCAAAAATTAATATATCACTCACCCACTTATAACGTCGATTCACTGAATGCAAGATGGTGGAAGTTCGTCTGAGTGAAACTGAGATCATCATAAATTTTACTTTTCTCTATTGGATGAGGATTATGAAGAACGTGAAAGAAAGTTTTAATATTGCTTTAATATACTATTATCTGTAAAAACTCTACTTTTCCAACAAAATACCAAAATCAGGCAAGATTTATAAAAAGACAAAAGAAAAAGAAATTACAATACGTCCCGCAGACACATTTCCGATATTCAGTTTGCAATAGTTTGAATTTATAGTAATTTCCAGACACCTGAAGATGGTTTATGACCTGAATCTGAACCATTATGAATATCAGTGTCTATAGATCTAGGAATAAAAATTTAAATGTTTTAAAACTATGAATCGGAGGAATATTGACTGTCTGAAAAAAGAACCCTTTCAATTGAAGATTAATTCCGTAACCCTCCAGCGGAAGAAGAGGTGTACAACAAGGGTCAGATAAACCGTCAAATTTCCTCCGCGCCAGCGCGAGTCCCAGCAGCCTGCAGTTGAGCGGTGGGTGATCGGAAGAAATTTCAATAGGTCCCTCAGAAACATGTTCAATATTCAGTTTTCAATAGTTTTACTTTGTAATAATTTGAAGCCACCTGAAGATGGATTATGATCTAAATTCCAAAAGTTAATATCGGTGATTGTTGAAAAGCAAATTTAAATGTTTTAAAAGCTGTGAATTGGAGTAATATGGGTTGTCTGAAAAAACAAAAAAGAACCCTTTCAATTAAAGATTAATTCCGGAACGCTCCAAGGGAAGAATAGATGTACCACAAGGGTCAGATTAACCGCCAAATTTCCTCCTCGTCGGCGCGGGTCCCGGTAGCGCGTCGTTGAGCGGCTGAGCGGCGGGTGGTCGGTCCTGAGCTGCGCAGCACGCGGCGTGTGCTGCCGCTCAGGTGCGGTCCGACCGCGGGGCCCGGCACGCAGGCGACGGAGGCGGAGGCCGGGCCGCGCCGCACGCAGGAAATTGGTGCAATTATCGCGCATTGGCGCGTGAAGCCCCCGCTCGCTGGGCCCACCCGCCCCGACGAGCCAACGAACGAAAGTCTCGCCCGCGCACCGGCCTGCCCGAGCTTCTCGTTCTGCTGGTCCGAACTACCCTCCGATTTCTCGCTAGCCCGAATACTTCGTCGTTGCATAGAAGGATTTTCCTAAGAATGAGCCAAAATGACTGCTAGTGCTGGCAACATAACTGAAGGCTCTGTGGTCGTTGTGTCCGTGGGTCCATTAAACTCATTTCCTGCATTCATTCGTTTGCAGTTGGCTAACTTGTAAATGGCTTCGACGCTTCCTTTTGTGATGTCCTCGCCCGACAAATATATTGTGCACTATGAGAAATAATTGAAATTAGGAAGTGAAGTGTTATGTGCTGTTCTGTAAAATTCTTTTGTGTGATAATACTATGTTTATTTTAAAACCGAAACTTGAATGTGAGAAGCGTACTAGTGCACGTGTTTCCGACTACTGTGCAATTGTGTGGCGAGCTGTGATTGAGAGCTTTCTATTTACATTCGTTGCAGTTGCCATTTACTGATTGTGAGAGCATGTTAAGATATTTTTCACATACGTAATTAAATGTATATATTTCCCGGACTCGCGTACGTGCATATACCACATCAGAACTCTTGGACTTCTGTATACTGATGTTTTCAAACGCTTTACGAATAGGTGTGGCTGAACAACTGTCGCGGCGGAGGGATACTTCTCTGAATTACATGTAATGTTCACTTGTTCAGCGAACTGTTACTTTCGCTCATTCTTAGGAAAACCCTTCTAAACTGAACTACCTGAAATGCTTTGACCGTTGCCATCGTCACTGAGTGTCTGCACCTGCCTGTCACAGGTGCAGACAAGTGTAATAGGTACGAGTAATTCCATTGATTCAGAGCGCATCAGCTCTCAACGCAATATCAATATTTACGCTGGCTGAGAAAGTTTACATTGTTTTATGAAACTACCTCAATAAATATTCTTTCAGGGTGTCGTCCGCTGTAACACTGCTTGCTTGAAAATTCGTTGTGTTGAAACTCTCCAAACCCACATTTGGTGTGTTTTATGTGTAGAAGTATAGAGTATCTGCTAACTCTATATCATCAACACAATTACGAACTAGCCCGCTCGAAGATTTATAGTTAGTGTAGTCACTGTACTCCCGATTCAAGTGTAATTTTTCTTGTCCGGATACTTGTTTTAACGTAAATCATTTGTTTCAAGATACTAAACATTTTGAGAAGAGCAATGCTTATTAATGAGTATTAAATTTGAAAGTCAATACTCATTAATAAATTTTGTGTTACTCTTGATTTTGAACTGAATAAATTTGTGAAGTGTTTCCTAAGGCATTTCTCGTATTTCATTAAAGAAATAATGTTAAAATTATACATATCTATTACGTAATTCTGAGTATTTATGATATTAGTATTAATTATCATTAACTATTAATTACAATTATTATTTATTGTATAAATAATTATAATTAATAATTAATTAATTAAATATTATTATTAATATTAATATTTTATTTAATTTTCGATTATCTATGAATAAGTATAATGATTAATATAAGTATTTATAGGAATGGCTGTTTGTCTTGTCGAAGTAATAAGTCGATTGCTGCAATTGTTGTATAAGTGAATACTTTCAAATAAAGTTCCAGATTTAAACCAAACATTCAGGGTGTGGGTTAGGAATAGGGTGAATAGGCACATGCAGCTCAGAGCGCGCCTTACCTTTCGAACTCCGTCAGCCGAGACGAGTCCCTGAAGCCCTTGGCGAACGGGTTGCTGTCGATCTTCAGCTTGGTGATCTGCGGAGCAGAAGAAATGAATCACGGTCAGTGCTTACGAGACAACAGAAGTTTCAAAAGCAACCGATCACACAGTTCGCCGATGGATCACACCCGGAGCCCGCTTCTCGCCTCGGATTCCGAAATCAATGCGTCAGCGACGAGTGCGGGAAGGAGAAGTGAGAAACGGCACGACGGGGCGACTTAAATCCGAGGGCAACTTGATGCGGGGCAGACATCGCTCTCTGGCGACGGGAGGGCGGTGAGAGAGCAGCTGCTCTCGACTCTCTTTTCGGAGGAAGAGCTCTGTACGGGAACTAGAAATCGAGTGAGAAGTAGGTGCGGTAAAGTGGGGGCGCTAACAGAGAGATTGGCGCTGTGGAACAAAAATTTCGCTTAGCAGAGGTGTGGGAGCCTGTTTTTCAAAACAATCCAATGTTAGTACGTTAGAAAAGAATTGTAATATTATATTCCAGCTGGCTTATTGATTCTTGAGGCATGTAGGATTATCTTTTTGTTAAAAGAAATTGGATCACCTTTTCGTTGGGAACATATCGAACGTCTTCTGTTTCCCTTGCTTTTCTCACGTAACTGAGAAAACATAATTCCAAGAAAATTTTGATTACAAAAGAAAAATTCTATCTGAAAATTTAAGTGGAAATAGCTGTTGGTCATTATTAGTTTTAATTCCAGCATTCATATATATTATTTTTAATAATTACGTAGTTTTAGGCGCAAACAATTGTTTTATTCACAATAAATATTTGTTAGTGTTGCTTTATAAACTCTCACATTCGTATTTATGTTTATCTTCAGATAAAATAATATGTATAATTGATGCTCATATAAATACTGATAATGATAATGATAAAAACGATGAAAACAAACAACAAATAAGTGATGAAATCAAATGTATTAACAGTGAAGGAAAGGAGAACTTTACGTAACCATGTGAAATTGAAGTCATGAAATACATTCTTCATTTTGCAGATTTTCTACAAGTTTCTCTCCAGAACATTGTGTTCATAGTACATAAAAGTTTTAAAACTCATATCCACGGTGATATTTCAAACTTGCGGCTTGATTAATGAGCATTTATTTCAAAATTCCATTACGAAAAATAGAGGCAATGTCTTGGAACAATCACTGACGAGAAGTTTCATTTCTTCCTCGAATAGTGTTATAACACGCGTCAAGAGAAAGTACAAGACGAAAAAAAAGTCGTGCTAACCCTCCACTTAAATCACTATCTGCGGGTGCGCAGGCAACGCAACAATTTCGCGTTGGCTTGTCGGAAGACGTCGGGGCCAGAGTTCAGCCACTCCCCGCGTGGGGCGCTGCGGCCAGTGGAGGTTCGCGCGGTCCTCAAGCGGCTGGGAATCCATCACTCGCGCAGGGCTTCAGAAAATGCCGGTGCCAGCCGGATTCGGCCCGGCCGAGATGGCACAAGTCGAGAGATACACTGTCAGAAATTTCTTTAATGAAATGTACAGCGAAGTAATTGACATGAACACACATTAGGATGCAAGAGTCAAAGCTTTATGGTCATATCTGGAATGGATGAATAATTTGAATGATCTTCATGGACTGGTGATTACAATATACGATATGAGTGATGAGAGGCATGGGAAGTAGGAGAAGCTCTACATTAAATCTACACCGATCTTAACCTATACATTAAATTTAATGTAAAATACATTAACCGCCTTTTAATGAACACTACATTAATTTTCATGTACAATACATTAATCGATATTAAATTTAACAATATTTCTTGCAGTGTACGCAATGTTCTTTACTTTCCATATAGCTTGCAGCTTTATATCAAATATTAAAATAAACAACTCAAAATATCGTCAACAATATATATTATTCCTACAGCTGTTGCCATTTCTGCTTTTAGAGTCTCCAGGCGTTTGGACTTCCTATAATTCATCTTGGATTTCTCATGCTATCATGACTTCCTCCTTTCCATGTGTCGATTCTCTTTTCTGGCGTTCTTTTGGTATCCACTGCAAGACTTATTTTGGCCTTCTGAGCATGACGTGTCCAAGTCTCATCATTTGTCCTCTCTCTAATGAATGTTCTATTTTTATTTAATTTCTGAAACAATTGTTCTATTTTATGCTGCATCTGCTGTCTACACAGCATCTAGGCCAACTATTGACGAGCTTGCATCTAATTTCTCATTTAAGTATGCGTACCCATACCAAACATTAAGTAAAATTAAGATGGCTTCCTGTTATAACCAAAATTAAGCCTTAATCTAATCCAAAATTAAGTCTACATTCGTAAAATTGATAGGAGTGATCAATGCCTGTTCCATTATGTAAAAACAAAGGAAAAAGTTCTGAATATATGACCTGTCTTTCTTGTAGACCAATTCTCAGAGTTTCTTGTAGACCAATTCTCAGAACCGAAAGTAGTTTTTGCTATTAATTGCGAAAATGTTTCGCTTCCGATAATTTTAGTATTGTCTGGGACGTTATCTGAAAGATGTTGTATATCATTGGCTGTTGATGTAAATTAAAATATTTTTGATGCATTCATAGAAATATTATCACACGTCGAGAAATAAAATCATCTTATTATCGCTTGTGAACAGTAATCTCTTAAATTGCTTCTTAACAGTACATTTCCTCAATGAATAATAAGTTTTGCCATTAGCGCTTGACACCTTCCTGAATTTGACTTCAATTGGAAATTTATGTTGGTTTGCTAGTTTATGAGACCTGCATTTTAGACGCAGTGTAATACTTATGCACACATTTTAAAATATATTCTTTAATGGCAGGCCATTATCTTTTTGGAATGAAACATTCACAAGGATATTGAAGGCTGTAATGAAGTCTTTTAAACTTTACAAAGCATGCAAAGTGAATTCTTGATTTCTATTATCACCCAAATGACAGACACGCCAACGGACGATTTGGAAGAAAGCAACTCTTTTTATCATGAACACCTGAAAACGTGTATTTTAATCACAATTTCAATATCGATTCTTTGCAGCATTGCGATGCATTCTCTAAGAGAAAAGAAAGATGTTTCGCACACTCTCTTCGCGATCTTCTCGCTCGCTTCATAAGGTTTCGTTCACCATTAGTTAGAATGAAAAAATTAGATATTTCGGACAAGGAAAAACAAGCACGACAAACCGTGCTTCGCGCATGCAGTGTTAAAAATATGCGTTCTGGTTTCTATGCAACTGTAGACAGCAGTACAATCCTTCACGGAAAAGTTTGGTCATCCCGTGGGGCGATGGCGGCGGGGGCGGGAAGGCGCCGCGGGGGCGGTTGCGGTGGCGGAGGCGGGGTGAGGGGGGCGGGGGGCTCCACCTGCGCGGGCGCGCTCCCATCCGTCACGGCGCGGGGAACAAGACAGGGACACGCCGGCGCCCGGGGTGGGCCAATTACCACGGACAGAAGGGGAGTGTCAATATACTTTAGCGCGCACATGTTGTTAAAGCGTGGAGCGGGCGAAGGGTAGCGCGGAGCGGAGCGGTGTGGGACTGGACGAGACGTAACGGGAAGGAGAGGGACGGGACGGGACGGAGCGGAAAGGGAAAGGGCGGGGCGGAGTGGGGCGGGACGGGGCGGAGTGGGGCGGGGCGGGGCGGGGCGGAGTGGGACGGGGCAGGGCGGAGTGGGACGGGGCGGCGCGGAGTGGGACGGGGCGGGGTGGAGTGGGATGGGCAGGGGCGGAGTGAGACGAGACGAGGCGGGGCGGGACGGGACGAAGCGGGATGGGACGGGGAGGAGCGGAACGGGACAGCGGAGTGGGACGGGGACGAGTTGGACAGGCGAGGCGAGGCCAGGGGGATTGTGGCGGTGGGGTAGCGCGGGTGACAGATCGGAAAACGGTGGTGAGGCGCCAGGCAGGACGAGGCGGGCAGATCGGGGCCGATTGTGGCAAACAGGAGGAAATTCATGGGGTTAGGTACGGGGTGGGTGGGAGGCGGGTCCGAGGTGTGGTCTGGGTGGAGGGAAGTGGTCCACGGGCGAGAAGATTTGCGGATGAAAGGGTGAATTGGCGAGAGAACGGAAAGGAAGGAACAAAAAGGAAGACATGATATTTGGCAAGGGGGAAATATGAGAAATGTACAGATATAAGCTAAGAATACAGTGCAAGAATAAGATCTAGATGAATATTTGAGGAGGTGAAGAGTATCAACAATGGTAAAAAAACATTGACTGCGTACGAGAGTTACAAGTGAAAAGCGATGTCGCATTGCAGAAGAATGAGTGACGAATCGAAACTGTGGAATGCGCGAGAGATATAAATGTATTTAGTCAAATATTAGATTTTACAATATGACAATCATTATAACAATAACATTGAAAATAACCAAATTAGGCTTGTCTGTTGTCATGCTATTGATGTACGAATACGTGACCCCAATTCACTTCTATGTACGTTGTCAGAAAATAAGTCATTGCCCAACAGTAAAGAAAAATGAAGAGATTCGTATCTTGCAACTTCACAGTAAGGCCAGACTACGAGGGACAAACTGAGAGTGGAGGCTCAGATCATCAACCGATATTACTGCAGTGCCTGTGACCAGGTGGTCCTGAGTTCGAGCCCCCATAGTGGCACGATTTTCGACACCAGCAAGATATCCAGTCGTTCTTTGGAGGAGAATTCTAGCGGAAGGGTGCTTTGATCCGTAGTTTTCCGTGGTTTCTCCGATCAACACCAGGCGAAGGCCGGAGCAAAGCCCCAAACAAATGGGACACGGACCGCGCGATCTTTCCTTCCTCTTCCTTGTCCCTCCCTCACCTCTTACGTAAGCGCAAACTAACATGCACTACACTTCCACCCATGCCAAGAGACCGATCTGGAGCTTAGTGCTTCACCTGGAAGAAGCGGTGCCCCGTTGATGGGAGATGCCTGTGTGGGGAAAACGCTGCCACCCAACGATATGTCGGCGCCGGATCTCGCCATCCAGCGGGGGAAAACCACCGCCACCTCACGAGGAAGAAACACGCACTCAACCTACGGGACTAATGACCTTAGCAGTAGACGCTCCCGGAATTACTATTAATCAATCAACGAGGGATAGCGCTTGTCGAGGCGTTACGAACCCGGGAACCGCACGGCTTCCTCACCCACGCCGAGGGGGCGGGGCGCTCTGCGGGCTGCAAGCCGGCGGCCGGAATGCTCGGAACGCGGCCCCCCACGCGCAAAGGGGGACAGGGGGGACGGAGGGGGGCATCCGCGCTCCAACACCCTCCGGCGCGCGCGAGCACATGGCGCCCGGAACGGGCCCGGAGGAGGGGGAGGGCCCGGAGGCACCCTTCATGTGTCACCTCCGTCAGTCAGTCCGTCCGTCCGCCTGGGTGCTCGCTCTCTCCCCCGCTGCCGCGAACCGCACGTCTCTCACACCCTTCCTTCCTCCACGCCGCGCGTCCTGTCTCATTTAAAAACTATTATTTATGTTTGCTTTGGCGCCCGCCGCCAAACTTTTTGCCTTCCTCCTCCTCCTCCTCCCGGCACGAGGACCCGGCGCGGAGGAGCGAAACAGACGACTAGAGATATCGAGAAAGAGAGGGAGGGAGAAAGAGGAAGAGAGTCCGAGAAAGAGAGAGAGATAGGATGAACTAAAAAAAAGCGACCTCGCGTCGCAGCCGTGGCGGGAGAGATGAACACGATGATGTGACGAAAACAAAGTGACAGAAAAAGAGTAAATAACAGTCACTTTGAAAATGGGAAACAACTGAAGAGGATACGAGTTGTTTTTTCGTTCCGGGAACACGCGAAGATGGCTGTCTCTGCCTCGCCAACACACGCACGCCGGCCCGCGGGACTAAAAGTGACGCGGAGACGTGTAGAGGTGCGCGCAGGCTGGGTTTATTAATGTCGCGCCTCGCGCTTTCTACTCGTGCGAGTAACGCCTTCTATACTTCGTAACATAATCTTCTGCGGCATCGACACGTAACTTTTTACTGGAACTTGGAGTAATTTGTTAAGTTTAAATGACATCTTGGCCTCCATGCTGCGTTTGAGTTAAAGGTTTCTGGAAAAGAAATCTGTATGACAAAATGTTTGTTGGGTATGTCTGACTGTGACGTGTTGTTGAAGATATGCTGATATCGGATCTGAGTGTGAGGAAGGATTTCAAAAAGAGAAAGGAGGTTATATTACTAGAATATTATTTTTGTTCCAATATTTATTTCGTGTTCTTACGGATGCCTTATCCTTTGTGACCCAACAGAATATGTGAGATTTATGAAATTACGATTTGCCAGAGAATTGCAAGGATTTCTTCATTGATTTACATGAAAATCACATTATGTGTAATTAAAATATTAATATAAATGCATACCAACAACTAGTTTAAAATACTATGTAAATGAATCTCCACATTTTGTTTGTATCATCAAATATACTTTATATCGATTATATACATCGAAATAAATAAGTAATTAATACTATCAAATGTGAATTTTCTTAGTCATGATTGCTAAAGTAAATATTTGGATAACATTTGTAGTGATGTAATGTATTGAATTGCATCGAACTCACGGATAATTTAAAATTTTTCAGATACCTTGTTATACATCTCAATGGCAGATTGAAGATGGACCATTTTTCGGAGTTTGGAGGGACAGCCTCCCAACCAACATGAACAACACTTGTAAGTAGTACATCCCATTTGTAAAAATTGTACTTAATGTAGAGAGGTGGACCTAAACGATCTATGTCAAAACCATCTTAGATTTTCATGTTTTCCATGCAGTGTCCCTTGCACCAGTAAAGTTTTAAGAGAACGATGTGCCTTGACACTTCATTTTTGTTGAAAATAAATGTTAATGAATGATGCTGTTGCTAACATTGCTTTGATGGGCAGATTTACTCTTTTCCCGGAGAAATGTTTTTTGGCCATTTGACCGCTCAGCTCAGCCACTCTTAAAATAGTTTCATATTCATTTTCAGGAGTTATTAATGAAAAATAATCAATCTGTACCGGTTCAAGATGGCTGAATTGAGCGATTGAATTCGCTGGCCCAATTTCATCAAGCTCCACGATTAGCCAGAATAATTAAAACAAAACAATTAACGAAGTTGCGTTGATCAGAATTGGTTAGTTTGGATTCTCCAAAACAGTGGGAACATTGAGTCGTTTCGTATTACACTATGTGGATTGTGTCGAGTTGTCTTGAATCGCGAACTGAATAGAATCCACCACTTTCTAATTAGCTCGAATCGGGTCGGTTCCGATCGAATGGAGTTGGGTCGTATATAATCAGATCTGGCCCGGTCAGAAGCAGTTGGATCGGATCGGATCCGATCGGGTCGGGCCGAATCGGATCCGATCGGGTCGGACCGGATCCAATCGGGTCGAATCGGATCGGGTTCGATCGCATCAGGCCGCCTGACCGACCCGGCCGCACATCCTCTTATACCCACGCACATCCCGCACCCATACCGCGTACGTGCGTATACGCTAACGAACCCACCACTAATGAGTACACCCACTGCAAGGTCGCTCCGCACATCTCCTTCGCCCCAGGTGCGCCGTGCCGTGCCGCGCCGCGCCACGCCGCGTCGCGACGCCGCGCGTCACTACCTCCACGTCGCGTCGCGAAACGCTTGACTGCGGCGCGACGTGACGCGTTGGCGTGCCGCAGTCACGCGTGTGCGTGCGCGCGCGCGCGGGCGCCCGCCGCCGCCGCCCGCTCCGTGCGTCGCTCTTTAATTGCGTCGTTGGGTTCAATCGCGGAGGAACAAACCGTAGCCACGTCGGCGCGCGCGCGTTTGAACAATGCGACGCCGCCGCCAGGGAATAATGAAGAAGGATGCGCGAGCGGGGAAAAAGTCCCGGCCGGGTGGCGACGAAGTGAGGTGTGTCGGCTGGCGCACTCCGCTCCGATCCTTTCCGACGCCGGCTGCCAGCGCCGCTGCGTCCGGTTAATCTTCGTTGGCGTGGTCGCGTTGACTTCACGCAGGGAAGGTGTTAAGACGCAGGGTTAGAGGATCCCTCCCGATTTGATGTGTGGTAACGCTGCTATTCTTTTTAAAATTAATACCAAGTTTTTAGTTTGCTTTTTAAAGATCATTTTGAAAGTAATAATTACATCAAATCATAGAAAAAATTGCAGAACGTAATCGAGTTATTCAAGAATTAATAATTTATTTAAATATAAAGTAGACATTTTATTGCCATGAAATAAAATAAAAATCGAGCTTGCTGATTAGTTCTGTACAGTCTTATCACTTAGAATTGCATTTTATGGGTTACACGAAATATTTTCATTTCATTCGATCATGTGTTTTCCGAATTTTTCGTGACATAGTAGACTTGGAAACGAAATATTCTGTTATTTGTCTTCTTATCATGGAATTTCATAAATTTTCGGAAACCACAGAAATGATACATTTTTCAAAAAATAAAATATTTAAATCCAAAGTAGATATTTTATTCCAATAAAATTGAATAAAAATCGAGCTTGGGGAATGATTGTAAGTACAGTCTTACCGCATAGAATGGCATTATATATTTTCCACTCTGTTTCTTTTAATTCATTCGATCATGTGTTTTTCGAACTGTTCAGCGACGTAGTAAACTTGGAAACGAAATGTTAAGTTATTTGTCTTCAAATCTTGGAATTGCACAAAATTTCCGAAACCATTGAAATGATAAATAATTTGTGCTTAATGCATTCTGGATTCTTTATACTTAAGCATATAAATAGTTGTTATGCAACTGTTTTGAGAACATTGCTATTGTTTTGAACAACTCAAAACATTTTAAATTAAAATGAATAAAGTAAATTCCTTCCCCTCTACTTACGAAGAACTAGTATAATTTTAACATTTATCTAAACCAACAAATCGAATTTGTTACTACTGAGCAAATCATTTGCTAATGAATTCAAGCCAAAATAGTTATCGTCACTAAGCTGATGAAAAGATAAAAAACGGACGAGAATGAAGTTTGTAACCAAAGTGGAATCCGATTGTGATATCTACCGTGTGTCGTTCAATATTTTTTGTAACACCACTTTCTTATAAATAATGTAAGTAATTGAGTTATGTCTTTTCTTTGATTCGAATACAGCCTTTAGAACAAAACGTTTCTCGATTTTTTAATAGAGGGCGGACTGATTTGACAATATTACTCCGTTTTATTCGCCTGACGTTAGCATCAAACATTGTAAAAACGTTACTTATATTAAGTAATCTTAGTTCTATTTAAATTTATATCAAACATCGTAAAACATAGACGTTAGTGTTTCTAATAGTGTTGTTTGCCTTATGTTTAAAAGTACTATTTATTTTTTTCTTGTATTCTGTGGCTAAAAAAGTGTAATGAACCCATAAGCACACATTTCATTATGCATTTATTAAAAGGGGACGCTATTTCTCTGCTAGCACTCCATCGTAGATAAAAGCCTTAACCGTCGCCGACCGATCACAGTATGAATTCTGTCCCTCTTTTTAGTTGCTTTATGTTGATATAAAGATACAATTTTACTAAAAAAATCATCATCCATTTAGAAAACCCGAGATCTGCGCATCCCTGGATACCCGAAGAGCGTAGTTTCAGCTCCAGGACACGAGGAGTATGGACTTGGGAGCGTCAGTTTGCCGAGGCCGATTCCCATCCCAGAAGGGACGCCGCCCGGGAAGCCCGGCTGTGTTGACTTGTCAAAATCCGCGCTGCCTCCTCTCGTCCTCCGTTGCCGCCACCGCCGCCGCCGCCGCCACCGCCCCCGACCTCGCCGCCGCCGCCGCCGACTCCGCCACCGCCACCACCGCTACCACCGCCGCCGCCACCACCGCCACCGCCTCCGCCACCGCCACCGCAGCCGACTCCGCCACCACCGCCGCCGACTCCGCCTCCACCGCCACTACCGCCCCCGGCCTCGCCATCCCCGCCCCCGCCGCGCCGCCTCCGGCCGCGCTCCCAGCGCCGCGCCCCACAGCGGCGGCCGGGAGTCCTCATTAACGAGCGCAGGCCCCGGCGCGAGTTATGGGGCGCTGGCGCCCGCCTGGCACGCCGCGCCTCCCGCGTTTGTCTCTTTCCCTCCTCCTCCTCCTCTTCCAGTTCCTTCGCCGCCACCTTCTCCGTCTCCCACGCCCCCGCCGCCTGCCTGGCGGGGGCTCAATGCGGGCTCCGCCATTGCCTTTGCGACACAGTGGCTTCATCGGGGTGGCCAGCTGGATCAAAAGCCATCTGTTGAGGTTGCACGGTTTCCGTTGACACGTGAAGCTTGTTTTATTATTGATTTTGTTGTTGAGATTTTCAGAGGTCCAGCATGTTAGTAATAGTCTTCTCGTTCTGGATTGGGAAGTTGTGATATAAGTATATAAATTATGTTGTTCTGAAGTTTTTCGTACGTGTGTATAAATATACATTTTAAAACACCTGTTTGTTGTTAATTGGGAACAAAAATATTTATCTCATTTATACCCAAAAATACTAGAGTATTTATACCATCAATATCATTTCAGAAATATTCATGTTTTCACGGCCGAAACTAATTGTGAAAGTACATTTTTTCAAGATTCGTGTGTGAATTGAGTAAAGACCTTGAAATATTTCTATTTGAAGCAAGTGGTTTTTGGCTATCTGGATCCACTTTATGTTGAAGAAATACGATAAGCAAGCCATATAAGACAGTATATGCCACTAAATCTTCTTCTTCTTCTTCCTCTTCCACTTCCTCTCAAATTTAGACATCCAGTTATTTCCGGAAATCTTCAGATTTTATATGATCTTGTTTTAGACAACCTATAACTTTCCTGAGAAATCTCATTTTCGCTACTTGAATTTGCTTTTCTCTCCCTTATTTATTATCTAACACTATCTTTCATTCAGGGGAACTTGACAAGTAGCTCTTAAAAAATTTGATTTTTGTAGCTTTCCTAGTTTGACTCTAAAGCGTCATGTTTACTATTCTACATTAAGTTCAATACACTAAATTAAAATTCGATGAATGACCACATTTTACATCCAATGTCCCTAAGACGGGACAGTGTTCAGCCCCGTTGGCGCCGCCTCCACAGACACTCCTTCACACGTTCTCTGTCTCTCCGCGGGGGCGGTGTGGGCGGTGGAGGACGAGGCGATGGCCCAGCCCGCAATTAGGCGCATCGCCCCGCCACTTGCTTAGCGTCTTTCCGGCCAATTGACCCTCTGGGCCGCCCCGCCCCTCCACGTCGCGCGCCTCTTTGCTCCGCTCCGCTCCTCGGCCGCCGCCGGCGCCGCCTCCGCCGCCCCGAGACGACTAATGGTAATGAAGATTTGAAGCAAGTGTGGTGAAGACAGATCGCGCGGGTGCATTAGGGGCGACTGCGAGCGCGCCAGAAATACACGCGGCCGCTGGCGGCGGCAGCGCGCGCGCAGGCACAAGGCTTTGAGTGCTTCGCCGGCACGGCGAGCCGCCCGACACCGACCCGGAATAGGCGCTACGCGATTGGGCCGGCTCACAGTGGTCGCGTGTGGTAGTGCATGTAGATTTGGAAAAATTACAACCGCAATAAAGTCAGTTCTACATATAATTTTCCAGCTTGTAGGGCAGATTTATGAGAAATGGTTGACATTTCTTTTAATTGTACTTAAATTTTAAACTTTATTTCAAAAGTATTTATTAATTTAAGAATTTATTTTTATTTATTTTGTTCTCCAGGAAGCAGAAGAGCTAGTTCGTACTCAGTCGTTTCCGATTTAATGTCATTCGTTCAATATAAATTAAATGAAAATAGTTATTTAATAATAAAACTTAAAAACACGATATACATGAACTGCTCAAAGCTGATTTATTTGAAATTTTAGACGATGAATAATTTTCGAAATGATTATGTTTTGAATTACTGCATCTTCAGCACATCTTAATTTTAAAGATATGTCTGCAGAAAATCATTACTCTAAAACATGTCTTACGAATGTAGTTCTAAAATAATATCGTACAGTGCAATAAAATAGGCTCTGAAAGTAGAAAGTAATAAAGATAGCTAGTGAATTAACCAGTAATAACGTGCTTATGAGTATCATTAGTATGTAAGGCAATACACGATTCATATCAATTTTGATTAATGAATATTTGGTGGGGAAATAATTCATTGAATATCGACTTTTCGTGTTTACGATTCACTGCGTTAATCCCAAATTCAAATATTCTCAATGATGCATTCGGAGGAAAATCATAGAAGCGCTTAACAACGCTTAATAACTAATGGAACCTGAAAAAAAACGCACTCTGTATTGAATACATGAATACGTAAACCAATCCCCAGAAATGTACATCTCACCCACTGTGCGAAGGCCTGGTCTTCGCCACATCCCGGCGTCGACGCCGGCGCAGCGGCGGTGACTGTGAACAATTAGGCGTTCCCGGACATCACAGGCGGCCGCCGGCCGGCGTATTTGTCGTCTACCTGCGACGGCTTTGTCGCATCGCCCTGTGAGGTCCAGTGCGTGTGTGTATCCCCCGTTCCGTGAGAACAGCTCACGTCCGCGAGCTTCGTGCCGCGGCGGGAGTAGCCACGCTTTTGTTTTGATCTTGCGGTGTCGTGATTCATTTCGATCTGCAGCTGTTACGGCCCATTGTTGACTTGATTCTGTGTATTAGGTGGTATGTCGTTTCTTGTGGACGCCTTTGAAGTGTCTTAGGTTTTGGAAGACAAAATACGCATCTTCAAATGTTCAGCTGCCAAAATTTTATTTTTCAAATTTGTCAGATTCGTTGACTAGGAAATTATCCGATTAATCTAACAAATTTGAGTTTGTTTCCAAAAAACCAAAATAACATTGTGAAGAATTCTCGTCAATAAAATCTATTACTTTTGTGTTTTATTTGCCTGAAGAAGGCTTAAAATACATATTTTTGAGTGTTCGCCTTCACATAATTTAACGTACGAGTTACTTATATTTTCTCATTATCATAATACTAAATGTTCAGTTTTAATTCCGCAAAAAATATTTTGTATAATTTATATATTTTATTTTTAACGAACAATGTAGACAAATAATGAAATCAACCAGTGCGAACTCTCTGAAGAAGGTATCATCTCTGTTCAATTTAGCAGCAACACTTTACTCGAGCAGAATGTGTGTTGTTTAGCAAGCTCATTATAAAATGAAAAACGCACCTGACAATCTCGTTGACGTTGGCTGCATCTTTATTTTCACTCGTTGATTACAGTAGCAACGGCAGAGAAAGAATTCAAAGATACCTCGTACTTCACCGAACTACGCAACCCGCACAATTTACATACGTTCCCTTCCAAATGATTCGAAAGCGAGTTGAAAAGCCTACGTATCTCCAACCACACAACAAAATCCGTCCCCGTAGTCACTTCACATGATATCTCTTCTCGTTAATTTTTCTTGCGTCTTCGTTTCTCTTTCGCAGCAGTATGCTACTTGATGTGCCGGGAGTAGGGAAAGCTACCAACCACCAGGTGGCGGCACCAGCTGTTCCCGGCTACTGCAGCACGTCACTAACTACCTCATCTCCTCCCCACTTTACGGACGCAAATGTTGCATGCAGTCGAGAAGGCTACAGTCGAACACTATTGCATAGTGAATGATTTTTATCCTTATATTAGCCGCAAAGTAGTTATTCACATTTTCAACGATTCTAGCAAAGAAAACGTGTTTGCATGATGATATATGTTATGTATATGTAGCGTTCTAGCAGTATGAATACGTATTAGCAGGTTGTATGATCGGTTTTTAAATATCGTATTTTTTGCTCTTCCAAATAACAGAAATTTGTAGGTTTTACAGTTTGCTGCACCGTTTGAATCGGGTGTGAACGGAATTACTATATTCGGACATTTACATGAACCTTTTTTAGCACCTCCCAATTACCAGCTCTCATGGGTTCGGCTTTTGTTACGACTGTTATTCATACACATAAATCTGCTAATTGTTTCCTAATTAATTATTATACCTGCAACACACTCTTGCAATATTACTTTCGTAATCATCGAGTTGAGAGTCAAAAGTTACAATGTTGCAAATCAGATTCTGAATGGTGATAATAATTTTGGGCACTTAGTTACCATACCTAAGATTTTTTAATGCTTATGTACTTAAACATACATATGATTAATGAAAATTTATTTTCAAGATTTCTGCAATCACTTTTATCGAATCTGATTTTCAGTCTTCAGCCTCTACGAACAGAATTTTAACTATTTGAGGACATGAACGGATATCCTTAATTATAAAACGAAAAAATCTTCAGTATTATTCAGTAAAGAAAGAGATCAATAGCATAAATTTTAACGTGTTGCATTGGTTGCAACCATTTTACGATACACAATGGCAAAATGGTGTCGTGAGTTTTTACGAAATGTAATCTACTTTATTACTTAAATGCATGCTAGCATATACACCTACGCTGAACTGTTAATACTGAGATTTATCTGTCATTTCTAAAATAGAAGTATAAAACACGAATCAAAAAGACTGTTATCGCGTTTCCGGTATACGCTGTTGCACGAACTACAGAGAAATTGCATTCACACACCGTGCCTTTCAAAGTATGTTGCTATATGCATTATACAGAAATGTATAGAACTTGAGAAATTTTTACAGTATTTTCCTCTGACAAAATTCTCGTTTATAATTTCAAAGCGCAATATATTACTATTCAAATCAGGCTATCAGACTTCAAGTAGAAATTACGAGCTGTGCCATTGCTGTATACGTAAATATTTTGTGCAATGAATCAAAATAGACGAGCAGGTGCTCAAAAAAGACTTCTTGATCATTCATTGTGCGCTCATGACGCACTTGTTGTTTCCCAAGAGAAACCAGGCCTTGCGTATTTCCGTATTGCACACACAATTTCAATATTTCATCTTATTATAAAGCGTATGACAGTAGTAAGTTACATCAACCCGGCAACGCGCGTATGGCTGCACAGTAACTCTCTTGCCACATTAGAATCATTATTTCGTGTCTATACGAACCCAGCAATAAATGAGTTGGCAGTTTATCAACGATTACCTCCGCCCGGACGTAATTACCGCATGCAATCATGATAACGATATTGCTGGGATTTCCACGTTTGTAGACTTCTGACTGCGTAAGCTACCGAGCTTTAACCACATTCATTACGATCTTCTTGGGCCGTACGACGTTAGCAAGCCTTCTTTATGTCTTGCCCTGGGTGGTTCACCGAACAGCGACAGTCTGTATGAGAGACAATTAAAGGACAAAAATACCGGTTTTACGTCGGGCATTGCACATTACAAGGTAACGAGGAGCCTTAATTAGTCAACAGTAATGCCAACCGGGGCGGTACGCTTTGTAGGATCCCGCCGCCAAACACCGAACGAAAGAGGAGCCGCATATTTATCGGAAAGGCAAAAAGTAGCGACGGTAAAATATTACAAGATAACTCTTCGAATTAGGTGCCATAAGATTTGACAGGATAATTATTTTTAAATGGCGTAAAGGGTAGGACGTTCCGAGCCTTTGGTGCGTGTGACGGTTTAATAAGAGAGGTGATGGAAATAACTTAGACCCTTGATATCGATCTGAAAGCTATTTTCCGCGCTTCAACGTCGGGAGGGACCGTCCTTTAAACGATGGGGCTGTCACTCGGGGAACACTCGGGAAATGACTTTGCGGCTGATTTGCAAGCCTTGCGTTCTGTTTGCTTGAGTGCTGGGTATTGCTGCGGTCGCCGGTGATCAAAATAAGAGCGCCTTATGAAGTTTCGAATGTCGTAAATTTGTGAAAGAGCGACGGACGGGAGCGCGTTCTCTTTCCCGGTCGGCGCGAGTTGAACCATCTTCCAGGTGTCCGCGACAAGAGTAATTTTCATTGCGGTTGGGAGGCGCTGAATGTGATCGGCTGATGCCAAGACTTCTGAAAGGCGGATCGCTTTCTCTAACGGAAAGATGATTTGAAATGCTTGTTTTGTTTTGTTTTAATTCGACTCCTCTCATTTCAGAACGGAGCGAAGATGTTATTTTATCACGGAATGTTTTCTTGTGAGAGACAGAATCTTTCAAGGAAGCAATCAACGAACAGTCAAGTGAAATATACTTTTGAAAGGACGTAGCATTTTAAAAATATTTTTAATAATACTGATAATAATAACAATAATTATGTTATTATAATTACTATTTAATAAAAATTTAGGTCTTCAATATTTTGAAGTCAACTGCATTTATTTGCAAAACATCACTCACATAAGTCAATGCAATACTGCAACAAACTCCTTTGCAACGTTTCGGACACCTCTTAGTCTCCATCTTCAGGCTATTTTTTCATCAGGCACATAGTACATCTTGACAAATTCAGTATAAAACAGATATAAAACCATCCCACTCATTATTTCATTCTTAACAAACACGTTAAGCTTGACATGAAGCACACACGTCAGAGATTGTGACCATTCTCTAAATTGCATTCTGCATTTGCATTGAATTCTCAAAACGCAGTTGTCTTTAAAAATTGAAGCGTTAATTTTGAATTAAATATATGCATATTTGCATATATGCATATATACCTATTGAACTATACAAAAATTATATTATTATTATTATTATTATTATTATTATTATTATTATTATTGAAATTTACTTATTAAACGCGAGTCTTAGTTTTATTATTGAATCGTTCAGTACATTTATTTTTGTAAATGTTCTAAAAAAGAAAAGTTCCGATGTTTATAACATAGTAACGTTGTTTCCGACAATGTGGTGATACCAAAGAGGTCGAATAGACACGTTTGTCGCGCCAGTAATATAAAGAGGACGTTGAAGAACCAGGTTAAATGCCAGTGATTTCGGCACATAGTTTTAACATCATGCCAAAATGACGAGCGGTAAATACTAACAAACATGCATAAAAGAAGAGAGCGTGGGCAGGAATTACGACGTAAAATTCAACAGCAGGTGAGAGCGAAATTGACAACAATGTCACATCGATAGCAGTGTTTTATTCTACACCATGTATATCATAAGTGGAGAGGGGTTGATGCAGTAGCAGAGGGGACTGTGGACTTAGTAAAAGGCAATGGCAGAGGTGGTAAAAGTTGAGGAGGAGGATTGGGTGGCGTGTGGGAGGCGCCGGAGGCAAAGGCGGAGGCGGCGGTGGCCTCGCCGGCGGCTGTAATTAGAGCGGTCTCTTCTCTTCGCACCTCATCCCGGCGCCCACACACGCCGCGGCGCTGCGACGGCGGCGGGAGGGAGGGCGGTGTCGGTGATGATGGTAGTGATTGTGGCGGTTATGGTAGTGGCGATAGTGGTTAATGAGGGTGAGTGTGGTAGAGGAGTGGCGACTGGTAGTAGCGGTGGTGGTAGGTGGGTGGGTGAGGCAGTTACGACGGTGATGGTGGGTATAGAAGCGGTGGTGGTGGTGGAGGTGGGTGGGTGAGACAATAACGGCAGTGATGGTGGGTATAGTAGTGGTGGGGGTGGTGGTGAGAGAGGTAGTTACGACGACGACAGTGGGTATAGTAGCGGTGGAGACGGTGGTTGAGTGAAGCAGTGACGACGGTGATAGTGGGTGTAGTAGCGGCGGTGGAGGTGGATGTGATGGATATGTTAGCGTTGGTGGTGGTGGTGTTGGTGGTGGTTGTGGCGGTGGTGAGGGGATGCCGTTGGGGGTGGGGAATGGCAGAAGCCCTGGCTGTAGCGTTGGTGAAAGAATGTTATTGGGAGTGGGGGATGGCAGGAGCCCCGCCCTGCCCTGCTCCGCCCTGTCCCACCCTGTCCCACCTTGTCCCGCCCTCCCCGCCATGCCCTTCGCTGCCTCGCCACGCGTGTCTGCGTGCATTCCCCCGCGTCCTGCTCCGTCCCGCTCCACCTTCGGCCCGTCTCGCCCGGCCTCGCGCATCGCATGGGTGCGCGGCCTAGACAACGGCGACGACAAAGACGGCGGAGGCAGAGGTGGTGCCGGCGGCGGCGGCGACAGCAGAGGCGCCGGCGGCGAATCGCTCTGTCATTTCGTGGCGCCGCCCGCCACCGTTCCGATCCCTGCGCTCCAATTTCGCCAGTTGCGCTGGAACCATGGAGACACCTGGCGCCAGCCTCTCAGACTTCCCTGTTCACGTCCTTCGGTGTCCTGTAGTTCGTTGACCGCTTGTTCGAAAGTCAGAGGTTTATTTGACAGAAGATCTTGAGGTGTGTTGTTTTAGATTTCGTGTTCAGAATGACGTTTTTCTTGATTTCATATTTGAATACCAGTTTTATTCAGTTTTATCGACTGTCGCCTCAATAAGCGAAACAGTGGCGAGTTTCCTAGAGCGAAAGAGTGTGAAAAATTGGATCAAAACCTTGAGATCCGTGCTTCACCGTCAAATCGTTTTCTAAGCAACACATCTACATGATGATTGAAAATTACCTTCGAACCTGTTTGATAGTGGAAATTTATACTCGCAGAAAGTGCACCATCATAAGTAACAACTTATGATGGTGCAATTTCTGCGAGTATAAATTTCGCCGTTGTTTAAGTATTATCATCGAGACTATATATACTAGCAACTCGAAGGATAAGAGGCTTCCGAATCACAGCTTTACGACAGAATGCATTATTCAAATTGACATTCTAAAACTTTTTGCCGCAAGATAATATTTGCTTAAGACACAATGTTTGACATTTTCCTTGCCCAGTTCACGATAACGCGAACGAAATTGTGAAACAGTGTGTATCATCCAATCAGCTCAAAGAGCAAAACTTTTTGCCGCAAGATAATATTTGCTTAAGACACAATGTTTGACATTTTCCTTGCCCAGTTCACGATAACGCGAACGAAATTGTGAAACAGTGTGTATCATCCAATCAGCTCAAAGAGCATCACCTTTACGTTTTCCAAAGGTTATCGCTTTCCTTTGGAGAGGATTTCTCGTTCGTAGCACCGACCTGGTGGTCTGAAGTAGTGAGAGCGTCCAAAGAGTAGTCATCACGAGGCGCGCCATCTTTCCTTGCTGGTGTAAAGACGCTTCATAAGATCATCCACAACTTATAACAACGAGTTCCGGCGATTGTTAAAGTTTAAAAAAAAATTATTTCCACTCGTTCGACTTAAGGTCTTTCGAGGGATTTCAGTTTTACATACTGACTTTTTTTAGGATTTGGGCATTCCTTGACAAATTGAGGTTAGAATTCTCTGGCTCAATTAAATAATTAGTTTTCTTTTAGATGCTATTGAATTTTAATCTTGATTTGGGAGAATAAACTGTTTGGGTTGCCCTGTCGAGCAATTAGAAGGGAAAAGGCGAAGGTTTTTCATGATATTATTAGTTTAGGGAGGATTAAGCCTATCTTTGGGGAATTTGGATTTGATTCGACTTGGGACGTTTGCTGTACGGCCTAGATGGGATTTCAGAGCGGCGTGCAATGAGGAGAGGGAACAAAAAAATTATTTGCTCCTTTTTTTGTGTTCTAGCACGGTATCAATTCGGAGTTCTCTGTGAATTTGATGGTTCGGTATAAACGACGGAGCTTTCATTGACTTCCTAAGGACTTTATTTTGGACTATTTGAACTTTCTGTATGGTCGTAGTTCATTGTTAAAGTGTATCGCAAGTGAAAATCGTCAAATCCATCGCCGGTTGTAGCAAACTAACTCCACCCTCTCCTACCGTAAATACGCGTCGGCGACCTTCCACCTCCCCCCGCGAGCCTCCGCGCCCCGCGCCGCGCAGGGAGGTGTGGAGCCGGGCGACGCTCCCCGCCACGTGCCCTTGGCCCGCGCCGTGCCGCCCGCAGCGCTGCAGTAAACGTTTTACGGCGCGGTTTCGTCTTCCGGAGGGGCCGGCGCGGCGTCCGCGCGCGCGGAAGCTCTGCCACGCCGGACGACGCGACGCGCGCGGGCGAGAGGCGTTGAAAGGATTCCGGGGGGCGAGTGGGCTTGGGGCGGCTGCTCGCTGGGGGTGGGCGTTCTCCGTTAGCGGGTTTTATTTGCTTGACTATTACGTGATTGCGTTGCACTGTAATGCGGGAGGAAATAGCGGATTTTCGTCAGAAGAGCTAGTCGTATTGGTTACTGTTACTGGAAAAGTGGATAAATCTAGCTCCAATGAGTTGTAAATTTCTTCTAATATTTTGAAACCTCGTTTTGTGGATTCTTGATACCAAAACATTTGTTTACGAAAAAGCGACTGACTGACACTCTGATTGACTCACTCACTGACTCGCTTCACTAGTTGACTACCTGACTGTCTGTCTGTTTGCCAGTGAACAACGCTAGCGGCGAAACCGATCGACTTTGCTGACGTCACGGCACCTTCAATTTAAAATAGATATTTTGATTTTTTTTCATATGTTGTTAATTTCATACCGAACATTAGGCAAATCGTATTATACATGTAGAAACACGGGCGAAGTACTGGTTGAACATTGGCCCTTCTTAAAAAGTAACTGAAAGCCAAGACTTATATTTCGTAATGTAACCTAATTTATTCTCCTTATAACAAGGCTGGGTTATGTTCAATGATAGATGAATTGGTTCTTTCTAAACTGTGCGGAAGTTTGAGACTTTTTATTTTTATTGTTTCTGCTACTGTTAGAATTCTTGCTGGAGAACATCATTGCGAATGGATCATGGTGCACTGTTCCTTGAAGATCTCAGAAGTTTAGCAGGAAATCTTTGGAGAATTTCTGCGTTTGAGTCGCTTTTCGAGCTCCAAAATTTTATTTCATAGGTTAGAAAACTTTATTATTATTATTATTATTATTATTATTATTATTATTATTATTATTATTATTATTATTATTATTATTATTATTATTCTATTTTTCATAGAAATGATGGCGTGTGTGTCAATAAACCAGCGTTTTCCGAGCGCAAACGAGGTATAAACGCGTATTTTAAAATGTACTTTTTTGTTGGTACTTCCCCAAAACTCACAACACCCTCGCCGCTGACATCAGCGCGTCGAAACAAACGCGGCTCGCTGCTCGTCCGTGCGACGCGCAGGTGCCAAGCGGCTTTCAGCGCGCGGGGCGCACCTCGGCGCTGCCCCGGCGTCGCCGCCCGGACCCTCGACGGGAAGCGGGCAGTTGTCACCCGCTAATGTGTTTGTGCGGGTGCAGCGCCGTCGACAGGCACCACCGTCACCTCATTAGGCGTCGCGACGCCCCCGCGACGCCCCGCACTAGCTAGCCCAAGCGAACGGACGGCAGTGGGCCGATTCGCGAATGCGAATGTGGGAAATTTAATGACTTTAGAGCCCCTTCGCGAGGAGACGCTTGGTAGCGCTTCCGAATGGGCCTTCTTTTGGAAAAGCGCTAGCTAGCCCAAGTGAGCGGAGGACCGTGGGCCGATTCGCGAGTGCGAATGGGGGATATTTAGATACCTTAGAGCCCATTCAGAGAAGGCAGCTTGGTAGCGCTTCAATACGGCGCTTCTGCTGGCAAAGTTAGCGCTTCTGTTAGCCGAAGCGGGCGGAGGAGTGTGGGCCGATTCGCGAGTGCGAATGTGGGAAATTTAGAGACTTTAGACCTTCACATGGAGCCGCTTGGTAGCGCTTCCGAATGGCGCTTCCGGACAAAGCGCTACCCCGCACTAGCTAGCCCGAGCTGACGGAGGACCTTGGGCCGACTCGCGAGTGCGAATGTGTGAAATTTATCGACTGTAGGCCCCTTGACACGGAGCCTCTTGGTAGCGCTTCCAAGTCGAACTTCTGCTGGCAACACATTGGTTTAAATGGAGGTATTTACACGAGTGGCGTAGTGGTTTTGGCCATTAGTGGCGCGCTTCCCCTACCAGCAGCGCAGTTGCACTTCCTTCTCACTGCGAATAGAACAGATGTACAAGGCAGCGTTCACACTAAGACATTTGGTCACGCCACTGAGCTTAGCTGTGTTCTTGTTGACTGCCTTGCGACTATCGCCAATTAATATCCCCTCATCCCTTGGCACTTCCTGGCAGCATACAAGAGTTAAGGAGGGATAATACCAATTGAAGGCTTTTTAGGAGAGTAGAGAATATTATTATAATTAATTATTATTATCGGTTTTGTGTAGATTGGTGGGTCTCAACATACACAATATACCGCAATTCTAACTCTCCTGACAACTGGATATAAAATGGAGGAATTGGTGGCTAAAAAGAAAAGCGTTACACTGACTTTTGGTGTGCTCAAAGCAGGCTCAAACCACCTAGTTCGCCGGGCATCAGATACAAGCGCTGTAGTCGAAATGATCGAGAAATACAATTTCTTATTGCACACGTGAACAGATATTTGAATTAAGTGACTATTAACTTTAGTTCCATTTTTGTGTACTTCAAATTTCAATAATAATGAGAAGGCATTTATAAAATGTGCTGGAATTGTAGTGTTGCAAAAGACCTTCGTTAGGTGTTTTCACGATTTGATCCTCCACAGGCGCTTCAAGCGCACTAAGTTGAGAGAAGTCCTGAAACTGAATATTTTGCGTTTTATGCAAGATAAGAAACCCTTCTCACTATTCAGGTGTGAAAAGTGAATAATTTGACAATAGATGACAATCATGATAATGATCCTATCAGAGAAAAGAGAAATCGTAGAAATGATAGACCGCTTGTATTTCGACATAACGGAAAATTGGAAATTTTAGTAGAGTATACAGAGGTGATCAAGCGTCCCTGATCTTTGCGTTGGCAAACCTTCATTCACCGCACATCGTAATTAAATGTATAACCACTCCGCCCAGAATTCAAACTACGAATATACCAATATTCTGTTATAAGAAAGAATAACTTCAAGCCGTATTCCAATTTTACGAATTGTGATTCAATGAACTCAGAGTGTAAATAGGAAGACGAAGAGGATGAATATAATACTTTGTTCAGTAAAGTTATTTCAGATTAAGAAATTTGATATGTCAGGCAATTGGAAATATTAGTTATTCCGAGATCATGTTATTCGAAATATAGAATAATTCGAGATATAAAGTAATTCAACATGTTATTCGAGATATCAGGAAATTAAAGATATCGAGTAATTCAACACGTAATTCGAGATATCCGAAAATTCGAGATATAGAATAATTCGAAATATACAATAATTTGAGATATCAGGTAATTCGAGATATCCGAAAATTCGAGATATAGAATAATTCGAAATATACAATAATTTGAGATATCAGGTATTTCCACATAAATCTTTTCGAGATATCGAGGCTGCATGAATACGTTTTGCCCAGTGCGTCCCCATCCGGACCCACTGACGCGCGCTGTCGCCGCTCAGCCACCCCCGCTCGCCGCCGGCGCCTCCCGCGCACTCGCAGCAAGCGCTACTTATTTAGAGGCGACGGTGAAGCGCACGGTTCGACGGGGCGAGCGACGTGTGTAGATCGCGTTTCACGATAGCCGGCGCTATTTCGAGACAGCGGTCGCTGTCCGGTTTTCCCGTCGGCGCAAGAGTATTTTTTCTTCTTTCCTTTTGGTTTTTGAACCTGTAGCTGCTTTGTATCGCTAAAAGTGTGACGCATGTCCCCGTTCTATTTGCAATGCTCTTCGACGGAAAGTTACGCAGCGTAATTACAGACGGTGATGGCTCGTGAAGTTAAGAGAGTGTGGCGAATAGGCGGTATTTTCGGAACCGAGGCAGGTGATGGGGGTGCCTAGGCGGCAGGATGACCGTTTGCGTGCGGGAGATCAAACGAGAGGTCATGTTCTATAAGCAGTGTGACTTGCGAAGTCATCTTTAGGTTGAATAAAATGCTGGGTTTTAAGTTGAGCCTGTCAAGGATTCGAAATATTAGGCTTGGAGCATAAAAAGGAGTAGTAGGAGGCTGAAGTTTAAGAATTTGGAATCGAACAACCCAAATATAAGTTAAAAAAGATTCTTTCTTATTCTCTAATTTACTTAATCTGCTTATTCTGTAGTTTTAGCATCCACGATCTATTTTAGTTTCATGTTACGTGTCTTATCAATAAAAAAAATGAATTAGTTTGAGGCAAAAAAAAATCAGTTTTTCAGAGTAGATTCAGGTTTTTAATGCGAAACTAAACATAAAAACCCACAAATAACTCTAAATTAAAACTATTGCTGACCACTGAATATTTTGTTGTGCCATACTTCGTCACAAATGTTGGGGAACAAAGAACCATGTATTTATCTTGTTTCTGTATTCTAGAGAGAAGAGGCGGCGGTTTTTGCGATTACTCACCAACCTATAAAGACGCGTTAAGAAAAGATTACTTGTTTACAGCCGTTACGAATCAACGTAACTAATTCGCTGATTCACGTTTGAAGATAAGGACACGTGAGGTACGCCACATTCCAGATCCGACTTTCTACTGCTCACGAGTCAGAATGCAACTCTTATCTAATATTCTCTTCATTACACAAACCGTATTCGAAAAGTTCTGGCCTTGCGAGTGTTGCGCGGCCATTGTGAAAAACGTGATTTCTTGTTAATTATTGCTTCAATGTTTTATGACACAAAATACGAAAAGATAGGATAGTGTTCTTATTTATATGAAATTCATCAAAGTAGTGAATAATAAATTATTAAAAAAGGTGATGGAAGTTATAAAACAACACAACACAATACCTATTCATCTATTAATATCTGAACATATGTTCAAACTTAAACATGTTAATCGAAAAAAAAATAACGACAGCGTAGTCTTGAATATTTCTAATGGTGGCAAACATCATATTAAACTGTGGTAGTAAGTCAACTGTAGTAGACAATGAATTCACAAAAGGAAGTTAATTTGAGAAATTGATGATTTTAACATGCCACTAGAAGAAACTACATAATTATATGGCAATATAATCTTATTTACAATGATGGAATGAGATGACGTAGATTCATAGACACGGTAAGCTACACAAAATCGACTTTAAGGTCCCATGTTCTTTAATTCACATGAACACATTCCTGCAATCAGAACTCACCCCCCGAGGGGGCGAGAGGAGTGTGGTGTCTAGTAGTTTTTAATGAGGGAGTAACAGCTTTCACCGCTGGGACCCCAAATCGATCATGGGCCAATTCACGTGGAATTAGTATTGGACAAAGCGAGCTGTCGACATATTTTCTCGGGGTTCTCCCGTTTAAATGCCTCTCATTTCACCATTCTTCTATCATACTTCTCATACTCATTACTAATTACTCTTTACATCTCAGAGGCTTGAATGATTTCAGAAGTAAAACTGCTTCTAAACCAAATAAATAAATAACTAGTGAGGCGACCTATTGTAGGGGAAGTTAAAGGTGTATCCATATGGCTTGAACTTTTCTTATAATGAATATTTAATTAATGCTGAATTTAAAATTATTTTTATTCGTGTTTTTAACAATTAAAGTAAATTAAAAATTTTAAAAATTAAAGTTATCTATAACATTTTTATTTGAGATACTCGTTAACTTTCTTTAGCACTGAAAATTATACTTGTCAATTACGTTTGTGAATATTTATCATCGACTTCGGGAGCTGGCGACAGACTGACGCCTTATAAATCTCCCTCTTGGGTGCGCCAGTGAATAAACAGAAATCAGGCAAGTGGTACTCACCAGCTGGTTCTGATAGGCGGTGACGGCGGTGAAGACGGACTCCGGGAAGATGAAGGTCTTGAACTCCTCGTCCTCGAGGTTGGTGATGGGCGCGGAGGCGTTGGCGTCGCTGCGCTTCACCAGGTGGATGCGCGGCTGGTACTTGTGCATGGAGTTGAGCACCAGCTGCGGCAGGACACGAGCGCCCGTTAGGTCCGCGCGCGGCGACCCGGCCCTCTGCGAAAGGGCGCGCGCGACCTCACCGCCTCGCCCGCGCCGCCTCGCCCGCGCTCGCCCGCCCTCGCCTGTGCTAGCCTGCTCTCACCTACACACTCCTAGCCCGCGCTCACCCGCTCTCACCAACGCTCACCCGCCCTCGCCCGTGTTCGCCCGCTCTCATCCGCGCTCGCCCGCCCTCGCCTGCTCTCGTTCGCGCTCACCCGCTCTCACCTACGCTCACCCGCTCTCGCCCGTGATCGCTCGCCCGCCCTCGCCTGCTCTCGTTCGCGCTCACCCTCTCTCACCTACGCTCACCCGCCCTCGCCCGTGTTCGCTCGCTCTCACCCGCGCTCGCCCGTACTCGCCTGCACTCGCCCGCACTCGCCCGTACTCGCCTGCACTCACCCGCTGTCGCCCGCACTCACCCGCTGTCGCCCATACTCACCCGCTCTCACCCGAACTCACCCGCTCTCGCTCGCTCTCACCCGCCCTCGCCTCCTCTAGTCCGTTCTCGTCCGCTCTCGCCTGCACTCATCCGTCGCGCTCACCCGCCCTCGCCTGTACTCACCCGCTCTCGTTTGCGCTCACCCGCTCTCACCGACGCTCACACGCCCTCGCCTGCTCTAGCCCGTGTTCGCTCGCTCTCACCCGCGCTCGCCCGTACTCGCCTGCACTCATCCGCTCTCGTTCGCGCTCCCCCGCCCTCGCCTGTACTCGCCAGCTCTCACCTACGCTCATCCGCCTCTACCTGCACCAGCCCGCTCTCGCCCCTGTTCGCCTGCACTCATCCGCTCTAGCTCGCGCTCACCCGCCCTCGCCTGTACTCACCCGCTCTCGCTTGCGCTCACCCGCTCTCACCTACGCTCACACGCCCTCGCCTGCTCTAGCCCGTGTTCGCTCGCTCTCACCCGCGCTCGCCCGTACTCGCCTGCACTCATCCGCTCTCGTTCGCGCTCCCCCGCCCTCGCCTGTACTCGCCAGCTCTCACCTACGCTCATCCACCTCTACCTGCACCAGCCCGCTCTCGCCCCTGTTCGCCTGCACTCATCCGCTCTAGCTCGCGCTCACCCGCTCTCGCCAGTTTTCACCGGCCTTAGCCTATGCTCACTCGCCCGTGTTCATCAGCCCTCAAACCCCGCTCGTGCTCACCCACCTTCATCCACCATTGCCCGTGCTCACCGGCCATCGTCCCTTCTCAATCTCCGCTCGTGATCACCTGGCCACACCGCCCGTGCCCATCCACCCTCACCCTTGCTCACCTGCCATCGCCCGTGCTCACCGACCTGCACACGCTCTCAATCTGCGCCCATCCACATTCACCCCCTCTCCTCGTGCTCACCCGCCCTCAGTCGTCTTACCTGCAGTCACCCGTTCTCACCTACCCTCACCCTGTCACCGAAAGAATGAGTTAGCTCCCCCACTCTCACCCATGCTCGCCGGCTCTCAACCGCTCTCAATCCGCGCTCACCCGCTCTCAGCCTTCTCACATTGCACTTGTTTGTCCTCACCCACCCTGCACCCGCTGACCATCACTCACCAACTGAATGAATGAATGAATGAATTAAATATTGATTCACGGCAAGCCTGCTACTAAACTTTTGTTCCAAGAGTGTAGTTCATGTCATATCCCGGGAAGTGGTACCACGCGAATACCGGACCAGTACCCTAACAAATGGGCCAAGGACTGCATGCGATCTTTCATTCCTCTTCTTTGACCTCTCCTCTCTTTGTTACACACACACACACACACACACACACCTAGTACATTATCACACACATGTCGGGAGCAGAGAACTTACCGCTACAGGGGTGATGTCACGCTGGGAGAGATACCTGAAGGGAAAATCTCCGGCCAGCCGACGTGGCCAGATTCTCACGGTGTCGGATCTCCCATTTCAGCGGAGGAAAAACACTGCCACCATCCGGCACTGAATTGAGGGTCTAGTTACCACAGCAGTTGACGCGCCCGGAAACATCAAACCCGGAGGTGGTAAGTACTCGTACATCACGAAAACGAGAAATCCGGCGCTGATCTACACGTCAGCTAGAGGATTATATCGTTCTCCAAGTATCTCTCACAGCGGTGCCTTGGCCCGCTAAGCTTCTATATCTCCCGATGATTGTGGTAGTCTAGAGTGTGTTTAAGAGGAAAGAATCGGAGGAAGATGAGGAAGGAAAAATCGCGCCCGGCCCATGCTGCATTTTATGATAATTTTTACTGTAAATAATTGCAACAAGATAAAAATGTTCCCAGTATTAGAATACTTTTGATTCATGATGTGGCTGACTTACAGTGGATGTACAAGTACGTCAGAGGTGAGGAGGTCGTTTGGTGAACGCACAGGACAAATACTACTGTAAGGGCTAGCCTCCCTCCTCACCCACTTGCACTGGCGTGGTGACTCACTCGCGATCACCCGGAGAAAAGATGTTGCGATACACATTCGATTTGAAACTTGGTACCGTTCCCCAACAATATATCAGAATATCGACATTGGATCTGCAAAACCTGGTTTAAAAAACCAAGAATCTGCAATATTGAGACACCAGTTTCGAAATAAATTTTCATTTAGGAATCGGAAATATCAATAATGTAAGAATGAGAAGAATCGCAACATCCGTAACTCCCGAGTAAGTCATAGACGAAGAGAGTAAGGGAGGGAGGCTAGACTTGTTCGGTTGGTGAACAGAGAGAAAGATGTTTTTCATATATAAAGTTAATAGTTTTGTGTAGCATTTTCCAACTAAATCCACGCTCCACACACGATTATAAATATTACGTACCTTACATTGTAATAAGTATTGAAGTAATTTGCAATTAATTTGATGAAAATGAACATAGAAAATTAGGTGGAAAACTGGGAAAATTGGCGATGAGGGTGCTTAAACATCTCCAACCCCTCAGTGGAAGTCTTTTATTTTAACTTTTTTCTTAATAAAAGTTCCAATAATTACTTTTTATAGACAGTCACAAATTCATTTATTAAAACAAAATGATTTTTACATTACAATGGCATCTTGAAACCAGAAACTGCGTGGCAACGTTTCAGAAGTCAAGTTGTGCCTCCATCATCAGGCCTTAAAGAATATGTCAATTTACAAAGAATTAGTTGATGATGGAGGCACAACTTGACCTCTGAAACGTTGCCACGCTGTTTCTTGTTTCAAGACACCATTGTAATGTAAAAATTGACATATTGTTTAAGGCCTGATGATGGAGGCACAACTTGACCTCTGAAACGTTGCCACGCTGTTTCTTGTTTCAAGATACCATTGTAATGTAAAAATTGACATATTGTTTAAGGCCTGATGATGGAGGCACAACTTGACTTCTGAAACGTTGCCACGCTGTTTTTTGTTTCAAGATACCATTGTAATGTAAAAATTGACATATTGTTTAAGGCCTGATGATGGAGGCACAACTTGACTTCTGAAACGTTGCCACGCTGTTTTTTGTTTCAAGATACCATTGTAATGTAAAAATCATTTTGTTTTAATAGATGGATTTGTGACTGTAAAAAAAAGTAATTATTGGAACTTTTATGAAGAAAAAACTTATTAACAGACGGCCTATGCTTCATCTTTCATTTAAGTTCGCCTCGTCAACACCGGCCAGATTATTTTCCCCGCAAGCGCCAACTCACATGTCCATGCTTGTCCATCTCGTTGTTGGTGAGCTTGACCTTCTCGAAGGAGACGACCTGCTTGCGGAGCTGCTCGCCCGTGAAGGGCGAGTCCGGGTGCACGTAGAGGCGGCAGGGCGCCGGCGGGTCCGCCTTGCCGGCCACCAGCCACGAGGAGCGGTGGTAGGCGTAGCGGTAGCGCTTGTTGTCCACGGGCACGATGTCCATGAGCACGGCGTAGCGCTGGTCGGGGCGCACGCCCGTGAACGAC
Organism: Teleogryllus occipitalis; assembly: GCA_011170035.1. NCBI lineage: Eukaryota > Metazoa > Arthropoda > Insecta > Orthoptera > Gryllidae > Teleogryllus > Teleogryllus occipitalis. Next base: position 178,530 of record BLKR01009002.1, read on the forward strand.
ACGCGGCACGTCGGGAACATGCGCCTGCAACACACGCACCCGCACGCCACATTAGAAGTGTGCGCTCTCGGAGATCGGGTTTCGTCGGTGGGTCATCCAGTCGTCAGGTACAGAGATCGCATTTAAATGGTTTATGTTATCTATATTACCAACTACTACATAATAAAGCCCCGTCATTTTATTGTACTCCCCGTATTTGCGGAAAAAATATACATAATATATTAAATAACTTTACACAAAACGTTGGGTGACGTTGCTGAGTCATCCAGTACATATAAGTCATCTTACTGAGTCATCAGGTATGGAGCTCGCATTTAAATGGTTTTCGTAATGGGTGACGATCTGTTATCTCTATTACTAACTACTACATAATAAAGCCCGGTCATCTTACTATACTCTCTGTATTTTCAAAAAAATATACATTATATATGAGCAATATTATGAAGTAACTTTACACAAAATCTTACGAAATTTTAAAAGAAAGTTGATCCAATTCGTTTCAAAAATATAAAAAATTTCTCACAAATAATTACGTTTAAACCCCCCTAACCTATGGGCCAATATTTCTAGAATGACACAAATATTGAGGAACGAAAAAAATCCATTCGTCTTTTCAGCCGTTTGTCTTATTTAGAACAGTCGTCGATTGCCTTTCCGAATAGTGAATGCTGGAAAATACTTATTGTCAAATTAATTAATTATCATCTCAACTTTATCAACATTTTCTCTTTTGCATTTATCTTCAACCACAGAACTTTTACTTCTACCTCAATTGTGCAATTTTCTACGTATTTCGTTTTATTATAGTTTTCGAACCCTCTTTTATCTCTTAATTACCGCCGTACCAAGCGCGACTTCTCATTTATCACCTTTCTGGGTTGTGGCTGAAGCTTCCTGTATCAAGATTCATCAAATCTACCGGGCCATATTTCTGAAACGACAGGCTTGCGTGACGAGTCAACAACGCTGTCACGATGCGAATCTTAAAAGAAAATGGCGAGAGAGAAAAGTATTGCAGTAGCATGTTCAATCATATTAAGGCAGGACATTGAAAAGTGTATATGAGACTTAATCTTGACATAATATTTCACTGTTATAGGTTTCTCGACATCTTTTTATATCGTATTCTAGAACGAATTCCCAGTAGACTGAAGTTACCCGGAAATGAAGAAAAAAGTCTCATCAGATAATTTTCAAGAAAAGTTACAACGTAAGTTACAAAGTAAATTAAAAAGTCGTTCAGAACATAGGTGCAAAATACATTTCATGTTATTAGTAGTTGAGTCATATTGAAACAGTTGTTGCACCACATTACAAAAAAACTTTGTAGTGAACAGACAGAAAGAAAGAAAAGAATGAAAGAAAGGAAGGAAAAATGATGGAAATTGAAAGCAATCTCAAGAATGGTGTGAAACAAGATATCGAATTTATTTCCTCAGTGAATTTACCTTTTGACAATTCAAATGAAGAAAGAAGGTTGAAAACTATAAGAAAATGAAAATAAAATAATATTAAGTAAAGTAAACTTAGTTTCTGGAAACATTGTCCTGTCATTACAGCAGAAAAAACCTTGGAACATTTTACTCAAATTAGAACGCTTTGGAACCTCCGATGAAAAAAAAACTGCTTACTCACATTTATTGATAATCAATTCGCAGACTGAGGACCTTTTAACTTAACTCTATTCCCTAGTTCATTAGCAGTTAGGTTATATTTTTTCTACATTTAAATAAGTTCGTTTGTTGCTATTGCGACGCAGTGCGAAAACCAACACGGAAATCCCAAGTGCGTCAATAAGGTAAGAAATGCGAACGATGTGTACATTCGCACCACACGCAGACTGCCTGAACGTGCAAATGGCGGCAGCTGCTCTGAACCACGTGCACTAGGCAGGTTCTGAGCACGTCTCTTAGTCAACTGCTGAGTCATAGAGTATTTGTTTATCGTCTCACGTATCTTAAATAGTGAGAAGTTTTAATGGGGCATTCGTGCTAGAAACAATGTAGGTCATTCAGGGTTTGTAAATTCTGATTTGGTATAATTTGAGATAACGTTGTGTTTAATACATTTGTTGTCAAAGCATCATTGTCTTTGTCTGAAAATTGATGTTCTCGGTTGGATAATAAATATATTATTTCATCTCAGTTATTATGAACAATGGCGTCATACAACGCGATGGCTCGCATATTAGTAAGCATAAACATTTCAAGATAAATACAGCTATAAAATGTTAGGAAAACATTCTAAAACGTGTAATACTGATGATTCAAGTTTGCTTGTTTGTTTGTCTTTTTGCTTCAACAACGTGCGAACTGATAGATTACAGATCACAGACAAATCAAAACGTTTCCGTTCGTCTCAAGAAATTGGACATTTTTAATACATTTTAATTTAAAGATAAGCAGAATCTGGAACCTTCTGGACTTATCGTTCACCGGAACAGTTTCAGATTCGCCGGAATTCTACTGCTACTGTAAAACTACAATACTGTTATTGTGCCAGCATTCTCCATTTCAGTTATTGTAAATTATTATGCTATGTTACAATTTTACACAAATAAATTCAGATTCAAATTAGGATCCGGGTTCGAATTTGAATTTAGGCTCGAATGTGAATTTAGGCTCGAATGTGAATTTAGGCTCGAATTTGAATTTAGGCTCGAATTTGAATTTAGGCTCGAATTTGAATTTAGGCTCGAATTTGAATTTAGGTTCGAATTTGAATTTAGGTTCGAATTTGGATTTGGAACCAAAGTATAAGAATCCTAACACTTAGATTCTAGAAATCGAATTCTATCTTTCAATTCGGATTCACTTTTCATGGAATCCACATTCAAATGAACTTTCATGTTCGAATTCATGTACGAGAAAATTTTACATTCATCCCCCCTCTGGATGACTCCGAGCGCGAGCGCGTGCGCGTGCGCGGCGCAAAACGTCGTGCGCCCTTATCGCGTCACGCGTGCGCCGCTCTGAGGCACGTCGTGTCGCGTCGCCGCGTCACGCGAAATGGGCCTCGCCGCAGCGGCGCATCTGGGTGCTCCCGTGCGCGCCTGGGCGACAGCCCTTCTGCAGGTCGGCTGATCCTTGCCTTTCACAGTTACGGAAAGTGTTTCTAATATAAAACGAGGAGGAATTAATGTTGTAGTTATTATTACTGTTATTATTGGTTGGTGGTTAGTGTTTTCGAGCACGCCAACTACTGAGGTCATTAATCTTGTAAGTGTAGTGAATGTTTTTCATCGGGAGATGGCGATCTCCCGCTGGTTAGCGAGATATGGCGCCGACCTACCGCCGGCTAGCGGGACTGTTATTATTATTACTGTTATTCCCGTTATTATTGTTATTATTGCGGTTATTATTATTGCTATTATTGTTGTTATTTCTATTATTATTATTATTATTATTATTATTATTATTATTATTATTATTATTACTAGTATTCTCCGAAGACTTGTGTTGCAGCTCGAATTGTCTTTTGTGGCGATCTCGACAAATAGTGCCGACTGAAGTTGTTGCTGAATCTAAGTAAAACCTAAAGAAATTATTTTGTTCCTTTTCACTCAGAAATGTAAAACACAGTGATATAATTCCCGGCTATACACGCGCTAGTAAAAGTTATTCGAGTACACGCGGTGATCTGTCAGATGTATCATTTCAATTTCAGCTTTCCTTGCTTCACAAACTGACTAATGGGCAGCCACAAACACACATTAAACACTATCGCTAATGTTGAAACTAAAATTTTATTGAATTGCAACCATTATCAATCATAAGAACGAAATATACATTAAAAAGGTTTATCATTTGTTAATTGTACCTGGCCTGCGGCATTCTGCGCTGCATGTAGTTTGATTGAGATTATTCTGATGACGATAGCATATAACTTATCATCGGAAACTGGAATCTAGGACATTAGAAAACAATAATAGAGAGGTTCTGAGAACGACAGTGTTTTCAAAAAATTCTATGACGCTCTATCAACTCATTCATCTGAGAGATAGACCGCATGTGCCGTAGGGTTAATTACGATGTTCATTTAGACAATATGTTAATGGGTTAATTAGTTAATTAACTAAATCTAAGCAAAACAATTACTGAAGGCACAATGTTAGGTACAAATATTTTGCAATTGCAAAGGGGATTTTTCCCCAAGCCATCTCACGGATTACAGTTCGGCTACATTATGAGCGACTCTCTGCCGATGACAGTTACGGAAGCCGTGTTTTGGGCTGTTTACGTTTTGACAAAATTTTGAAAATATGCAAAGGGTTTTGAACATTCAAATGTCTTTGATTTTACAAAAATTTCAGAATAATTAGTCTCTTACTTTTTAAGAATATCCCTACATTCTTCACAATCAGCCAATAAGTATTTAATAATATTGACAGTACATTTTAAACAATTATTCTTACCCCAAAAGTCAAACGGCGGATTACCGCTGCTTCCGATTACAGATTGACGTTTTCTGCCCTGGAGAGCGTTCAAAGTTTTATACACGCTGTCTTATCGTAGTGTGCCTAAAAACGAGGGCTCGATAGTTCATCATAGACGTTTTCCTCTTGAAGTTATCATTTTTACTACGGTAGCGTATTATTAGACAACAATGTAATAAACTATCTGAATTTGGAATCGCTAACTACTATAATTATTAATTGTTAGTTCATCATAGTAAGACTTAAATTTTGTAAGTGCTTATCCAAATAATAAAAGAATATTTTGTTTTAGACGAGAGGGGTTTTTTTCCACCAGCTAACATTCTATTTTTGAACATGCAAGCAAAAATAATTAATTTTATTATATGAGATTTCTTCAAAACAATTTTATACTATGGAACCGCCATTAAAATTCGGAATCCATACAATTCTTGAAAAGAGGAAGTTGCGACATAAACACTCCGTGAACCAACTCCAAGGTGTTTAGTTTAATGTTCATAATTCATGATGGCATACTGGGCGCTGGCAAGACGGAGGGTTGAATCTCCCCCAGCGGCGGAGTCCATTACAGCATTTGAGGGGGCGCGCCATAAGGCTCGTGATTAACCTGCGCATTCAGACGCGGGCCCAGAGCAACGCGCGGGAATGGCTAAGGGCAAACCGGGAGCGGTAGCTCAGTGCATCAACTGATGTCACTGCAGGGCCTCTGACCGGGAGGTCCTAGGTTCCAGTCCTGACGGCGGATGGATTTTCGACACTAGCTTTCTAGCTAGGTCGAATTCAGTCGCCGTCTGGAGGAGAATTCTAGCGGCCAGCTGCTCTGATCGGTAGTGTTCCGTGGTTTCTCCGATTAACACTAGGCGAATGCCGGAGCAGTACCCTACCAATCGGGCCACGGACCGCGCGCGCTCTATCCTTTCTCTTCCTTGTCCTATCCTTTCCCCTTACACACACACACACACACACACACACACACACACACACACACACACACACACTAACATGCACTACACTACCACATATTCTGGGAGACCGGTCGGGAGCTTAGAGCTTGTCCCGTCTGGGGCGGTGCCCCGCTGGTTGGAGAGTCCTGGTTAGGGGAAAACCCCACTAGCCGACGGTAGGTCGGCGCCGGATCTCGCAATCCAGCAGGGGAAGATCACCGCCATCTCTCGAGAAAAAACATCCACTACACTAACGGGACTAATGACCACAGCAGTTGACGCGCCCGGAAACACGAAAAATCAATCTAAGGGCATGTTGCTGGTTCGGTCTATGTCCAACATTGACATCGGTCTCAGAAAACGATGCTGTTGCTACCACAACAACTACAACTTCTCCTACCGAGTCTGATGTTTGACATACCAACACTGGTCCTCTCATTTTTGAAGAGAGAAATCCAAGCAGCGGAAGTAACATTACTTTGGGATAATGTTGTACAAAGCCTAACAACAACAGGAGTTATGTTCAATCACAATTTAATGAATCAATAATAATTTAATGAAAAATATGAGTACCGAGATTATTGGAGGGAATATGAGAAAAGATCCGCCTTTTGACGGAGCTCTCAAACTTAAAGCAACAAAATCTTAAAAAGAGCGAAATAAAATGAGAGCAATAAAGAATAACTTGAATAAGGAGTAGGCATTGAAGTCTAAACGTTGCAATAAGAAATGTTTACAAATAAAATCCAGTCACCTATATAACTAGATATTCAAATACCTACCTGAAGAAGATATCAGACATAAACTGATGGCAGGAAGAAAAGGTATGCAAAAAACAACAACAACAACAACAACAACAACAACAACAACAACAACAACAACAACAACAACAACAGAGTATGCGTATTGCATTTTAGAAAGAAAGTGTTTCACATAAAAAAATTCAAATTACAAAAGAAGACCGCTTCACATGAACCGGAGAAGAGAAAAAGTCAGGTGAAATGATGAAGGAAAATAGGAAACGAAGAAAAGAATCTAACTCCCAGAAAATTAAGAATAGAAACTGACATGTGATTTATAGCTGTCTAAAGAAAAATAAGAAGAAAAATAAATTTAAAATAAAAAAAGTTAAAAACGAATAAAAGCTGTCCATTCATCACCACGCCCACACTTAGGTTGTAAGTACATAAAGTAGTATACTTAGCAGATCTTCCCTGCCGTCACCTATTCGTATTCTGCCTGCATTGCCTCCTCTACCGACTCCACCCCCCAGTGCTACCAACCGATGCCTTCGCCGACTCGTCGCCTCAGCTGCCGCCTCTGCACCTCGGAACGATCACCGCCCCCGCCGCCCGCGCAGCCGCCGACACCCGAGGGCCGCCCTGCCGCCGCCCCGCGGGCGCCACTAGCGGCAGCCTGTGACGTAATAAATTACCTGCCGAACTGAGCCGGGCCCTGTTAATGGGCCCAGTGGCACAGCTCATCGAGAATTCCGCGCACCCGGCGCGAACTTTCCCATTACGAGGGATCCGGCCGGCGGGGGCGGAGGCAGGGCGGGGGCGGGGCAGCCGGGGTGGCGATGGTGTTGGATCGTGTCCTCAGAGAACGGTTGGGGAGGTGCTGTGGCGATTTCGGCAAAAGGTCGTTGAGAGGAGAGCAGGTGGAAATCGGCAGCATTGGATTCGACAGAAGAAGAGGAAGAAGAAGTAGAAGAAGGGGAACAAAATAAATTAGTGGGAAGAGAGAGTGAAAATTAGGGTGTTGGAGGATTAAAAAGGTCGACACTATAGTTCTAGAGGATTCTTCTATGCTCGAATTACATTTCAGTTCCAGTGCTTGGGAATGGCTTTGAATGAAACATGTAGAAAATAGAAACTGCGAGTTAGGTGGTGTTTCTCACAATTTTTAACATATAATCCTAAGAAAAGTAGTTCAGCAAGTCGAAATAGAAGAAAAGCTAAAAATTTATAAAAACCGAAAACAATGAAGGAATAGGGAGGAAGGAAGGGAGAAGGAAGGAAGCAAGGAAGAAGGGAGTGGCGAGAAATCCGAAATAGAAACGGGCTATAAATGAAGGTGATGCCAATAATAATGCTATCACTGGCAGCACACCAAGAAAAACACAATCAGACGCAGATAAAATTCCTCTAGAGAAACAATAGAAGCAACAAAAGCCTCTAGAACCGACGCCGTTCCACCCAGTTACACGACTCGAAGATAACGCGTCTCCAACGAGGGGGCGTGGAATCGCCGAGAAGCCGTCGCAAACTGGGGCAGCAGAGGCGCTGCGGGAGGTGGCAAAGGGCGGAGAGGGTGCCGCTCCGTGGAGCCAACTTCAGCGACAACTCCCGGCTGCCCCGCCCGCCGCTCGGAGCGCGGGGTCTGTGTCAAACGACGCTGTGGGGCTAATGAGTGCGGGCCCAGCAGCGAGGCGCGGGGCCACAGCGGGCGGCAGGCAAGCGGAGGTACGCCACGGACTACGATGAAGAGCATTGAGTTGGTGAGTGCTGGTGGTGATAGAGGCGACGATGAAGGAAATGGAGGGGGTGTGAGAGGTAATGGTGACGGTGGAAATGACGACGGCGATGTTAATAAGGTGATGGCAGTGATGTAATAACGTTGATAGTGATGTAATGACGGTGACAGTAATATGGTCATTTTAGAGGGGGTGATAGCGGTGATGATGGAGCAACTACGATCACGGGGGCGAGATGACTTCGATGGTGGGATGAGATAACTGCACAGTTGCTGGTGAGATAACAACGATGATAGAGATGAGGTAATGATGATGATGAGTGAAATAACGACGGTGATGGCGGTGCTGTCTGGGTGAAGAAACGATGGTGATGATGATGATGATCGTGGTGATAGGATAGTAGGGAGAGCACAACGTTGACGATGGTGAGGGATTGTCGTTGATTGTGATGATAGAACGTCGTTGATAATAGTGAGAGGGCGACAGTAATGAAAATGATGGTGATGCACGGATGATAGAAGTGGTGATGAGATGTCAACGTGATGGTGATGAGTAGACGACGTTAAAGGTGATGATGATGGTGATAATGGTGACACAGATGTCGATTAAAAAAGGCGGGATAGTAGTGCCTATGAGAAACAGGAATTAGTTTACGTCGAATTGGCGACGCCAGTGTGAGGGCGGTGATCAAAAAGTAGGATGATCAAATGTGATAGTAATTTTTAATTAACTCCTAGGATGTGTCTGGGAAAAGTGATGCGCAGGAGTAATATGGCTGTTAATGTAAGCGGGGATGACGATAGAAGGGGAAAGAATGATAATAAAACTACGCAGGTGGTCAGAGATGAAGAGGTGTGTGCTGAACATGGAGATTATTGCGGAGCTTCGTTGCAGATAATAATCAGTATTGATACCAACACAACGCAGTATCGATACATTGAAAGTTTGCGATATTACCAAACCCGAAGTATATTCTCTTCTGTATACACATAGTCGAAGTATACAACTCTTACTTTAGTTCTTTTGATTATTTCAAATGATTATTTTAAGAAACAGGGAATCGTGTCCTTTTTATTTAAGAACCATTATTTATAAAGAATATTTTTCCTTCCTTAACGGTAACAACAGAACAAGGCACATAAAGTATTAATATGAGTTCAACTACCGATTAATGTTATAGGGCGTATTTTAATTTCTTAGATAATGATACTGCAATTTTAGAGTCGAAAACGATAAAATACAATTTCTCCTTTCGTTATAGTTACAAATACTATCCACATACGTCAGTACTTAGCATGTTGCAGCAGTAGTACAATAATACATAATACTACACCACGGCGTATATGAGCTTTCCCACATTGGAGTTTTGACAATTCGATCGGCAGGTCTCATTGGACAGTATCCGCAGCACAAGCACCGCATACCACTGTGTGGCAGCTGGAGGGGTGTGTTGCAGACCTCGAGAAAATCGCATCTCCGGCACCGGGAGAAGATTAGGTGGCCCAGTTGGCTCCGAATCGACGTACTGACCCGTCTACACGTGGACACCCCAGCGCTGGAACTCCTCGTGGAATGGCGCACCTCTTAATGAAGCAGAGAAACTCTCTGGGTCGTTTTAATAAAAATGTTGGAAGCTGTGTGCGAGATAGGGAATAGGAAGCGAATTGTTTGAATGGGCTGCACGTTTCGTTGGGTTTCTTTGCACACGACAACTGTTTTGCAGATAAACATGTTGCAAAGCAGTTTCAGCCATATTTGATAATTTTCACACGAAAAATGTGAATGTACTTTATTGAGACGACGGGGATTTAATGTAGCGCATTTTCCTTGTCTTTCTTAAAGTAATTAGAATTCATTTTCTAATTTGGGTAAATTTGCGATCAATGATTTAGCAATACAATTAACTAGTTTTTCAAAATATGTTTGAATAATTTTGCTGCAAAACCAATTTTCTAATTGTTTGTTATTTTGTTCCCACGTGGGAAACATTTTATAAAATATTATATTGTGTCTCATCGTATTGTAGATATTTCGGACACAAAATTGATGCAAGTTAAATATTATGCACGTTAATCATGTCCTCTTTTCTCTGAATAATACGATTGTGAATCTTCCAGATGATAAAGCTCTGAACAGTTTAGAAACTACGAAAAAATCACCTCGTAAATGCGTAGCTGTCTCGATTTTTAGCTGCATTGCACCCTGCTATTCCCTAAGGGAAGCGAGCTGTAACATTGTTTAGCCCCCAACCACTCCCTCCCCCCGCCCACTCGTCAATCGGGGGTAGCTTACGAAACAAACGAGCTCACGTTGCACCATGAATTTTCATTACGATGCGACTGCAACTACGGTGAACCGACCGCGAGATGAATAAACCTAAAATTAATTGGTGGCTTTATAGTGGTGACGGCTCGCGCGAAGCAAATTTAATGAGGTTTATCGTGTTGATTCAAACACCCAGGCTCAGACCAGGGTGGCATCCCTGTTCATACAATAGATTTAAGATCCACGTCCCGTTTGGAAGATATAAATTTCTCGTTTCCAAGCCCTACCGATGAACTAGATCTTGCAAAACGCACATGCGGATAAAAACGACACGCGGACGGTATTTATAATCCAATTTTTAATAAATCGTTAAACAAGCATTCATTTTTTTGCCACATGCGCTGTAATTGGTAAGCTTTTGCTTAAGTATTGTGATGTGATATTAACCGTTTTGCTGAAAAAATAATTGGAAATTTTAAATTGTAATCCGCAGCTGTAATTTCCAGGAATAATATTCAATTATCTTACGAATCTCATTTTAAAAGCCACTTCTATTAATTTTTTTATATCGTAAATAAAATTTTCCCTGCACGCATTTTAAAATCTTGATTGACATTTCAAGAATTAACTTATTAATGTCATTCATGATATTGATCCCTCGCATTACATCTAGAAAATAGAATCCACGGCTTGATGGGTATTGAGCTACGTCGAACAGTTATGACATAAAAATGTCCATGTCGGCTGCACTGAAGAGGAAATCTTTGCAGCAGCCCATCTTATAAGCTCTGAACTGGTGTTAAGTTGTAATGACATAATCTGGCAATCATTCTATAATTTAAAAACGAATTACTTCTACAAAGCTTACGTCTCTTGTAGATTAGATATGACAATGGGAAAGGTAAAACTGTTTAAAATCTGTTTTTAAAAATTGAGGTAAAATGAGTGATGGATTTATGTACGCTGTATGAACGAAACTTTTCGCAATTTCAATAATTGGCATTAGTGAAATCTCAAAATCCCAACTTCTACAAAGCATGATAACGTACATTTTTCATACGGAAGATGCGTCACAAGAGTTTTTCTCAAGTGCTCTGCTCGAGCTGTAATTCCGGGTCCCGGTAATCTCTGGCACCTTGGTTAACGCGTCAAGATCTCACAGGAAGAAAGACGAGTAAGAAAGTGTTCGCTACGCCTTTGTCATGCTCCTAAAGACAATTGCGTTTGTTGTCACGTCGTGACTTCTGTTGTCATTTCTTTTTGCTCCAAAGAATAAATAGCTGCTCAAAGAAAGGGAAAATGTCTGAAACTGACAAATAGTCTGCGCTCTGCTACACCTTTGTTTTTGTAATTACATTCACTTCAAAGAATAAAATTCAAGCCATCATACGCTCTTTCGCGCAATCAGTCAATTCTAAAGTGACTGGAGACGCTTTAATTTTATCAATTTTCGCCACTGTGAGTCTTTTTAAATATAAATAATATAATTTCATCATTCAACTCGGCATCTCCAAGTTTCATTCTAATTATTTTAAAGAATCAAGCCTCTACTTTGAAGAATATTTTATTAGAAACGTCCTGATACAGAAGTCTAGCAATATAATAAAGCGTCCAAAAGAAAATTAAGCTTGTTAAAAAGTAGAATGTAATAATATATTACTAGTCCCACTCCACACACATATGAGAGTAAGACAAATCCACAAATATTTGGTAGGCGAGCGGAGATGAAACTATCCGATTTAGTTGCATCTCTCTCTTTCCTTTCTCTATTTCACTGTTTCTTTTTCAGTCTGTTTCTCTCCCTTTCTTTTTTCTCTTTCCTCGTTCTTTCTTTCCTCTCCTTTTTTCTTTGAACATTCCACGAAAGAGCTAATGGCGCGTTGCGCGGCTACGGAAGCTAGAGTTCGCGACGGTCGTCGTGGGTTGAATAGAGCACCCTTCCAGCGGTAACGTTCAGAAATATGATAAACGGAGCACGCTGATAAAGCAACAATGTAAACGGAGGAGAAGAAGAAAATGAAACTGAAACCGTACTTTACCGTACTAAAACCTTGGAAATTCGGGCTCCCTCTTAGAAATTCACATATAACATGTGAATTTATAAGATGGAACCCGAATTTCCAACCCAATAACTATAGATGAAACATACGCTTGCGATTTCGGGCTTATTATTTCGGTTACGAGATTCGTAAACGAACATGTTAGCCCGGCGATGCTGAGTACCTACAAAGAAAAATTTGACAGGCCCGCTCAGATGAAGCCGTCAAGCGATTTAATTACAGCTCCCGAGATCTTTCCACGAAAGAGATAATGGCGGCCCACGTCGAAGAGAGAGTTCGGGTGGTTGACTGAGACTTGCGTCGATAATGACGACGTACGGCGTAGCGGCGGCGGTGGTGATGGCGGAGGAGGAGGTGGAAGAGGAGGCGGAGGAAAAGGTGGAGGAAGCGAAGGAGGAGGAGGCGGAGGACGAGGAGGTGGCAGAGGAGGAGGAAGAGGCGGAGGCGGAGGAAAAGGAGGAGGAAGCGGAGGAGGAGGCGGCGGAGGAGGTGGAGGCGGCGGAGACGGCGGAGGCGGTGGAGACGGGGGAGGCGAAGGATGAAGAGGTGGCGGAGGCGGAGGGAGAGGAGGAAGAGGGGGAGGAGGCAGAGGAGGTGGCGGAGGTGGAGAACGAGGCGGAGGCAGAGGAGGAGGTGGTGGAGGAGGATGAGGCGGAGGAGGATGATGCGGAGGAGGAGGCGGAGGAGGCGGTGGTGGCGGGGGAGGCGAAGGATGAAGAGGTGACGGAGGCGGAGGGAGAGGAGGAAGAGGTGGAGGAGGCAGAGGAGGTGGCGGAGGTGGAGAACGAGGCGGAGGCAGAGGAGGAGGTGGTGGAGGAGGAGGAGGCGGAGGAGGAGGAGGAGGAGGAGGAGGAGGCGGATGAGGCGGCGGAGGATGGCGGATGAGGCGGAGGAGGAAGCGGAGAAGGAGGTGGAGGATGAAACGTCGGCGTCGGCGGCGTTGGCGGTGGCGAAGAAGCCATTCCAGCGGCGACGAGCCGCGAGCAGCGGCGACTCATTATGCGCGAGTAAATAGCACTTAATTGCTGTCTAATGCTTCGGCGGGCCAGGAAGTGATTTACACGCAAAGAGATGCCTCATTAACCGACACGCCGCGGCGGTGGTTGGCGACACTGGCGCGGCGCCCCGGTCGCGGCGCCGCTACGCTCTGACGCCGGCGCGGCCTCTGGCGCGTGCGTTGCTTCTGACGCCGCCACCGCCGCCGCCGCCCGGCCCGTCGTCGCGCGAACAGCTGCGTCTCCGCTGCCGCTGGCGCCAGAGGCATCGCGGACGCATTGGTGCCACAGGGTGTAGGGTAAAAGCCCAACTAGTGACTAGTTAAGAATATGTTTCTAACTTTCTTGAAATTATTGGGCAATGCTATTAAATGTGTTATGTGAAGTTCATTAGGGTTACTGGACCATTAGCACACCTCTTTCTGAATAGATCCCTTGCTGAAAAATGATAAATGTTTGATTTGTTCTGTTTTATTAATTTATTCACGAACCCCGATTTTGCCCAGCAATGTCCACTTCAAAATTGCACTTAGGTAATGGGTAGATACTTGACTCAGTAAGTGACGATTCGATATTCTACTCCCTGAATGCGTTTGAGACTCATTAAGCTAACAAGTGCAAGCCCCTGTTATATTATTGTAATGCCAATATTAATTTTTTCGACATATTCTGTAACTATAAAAGAAGGGGAAAAATAAATTATGTTCGTTCGAAGCATTACCACCAGAGGTCACCAAGCTCCATACTCTGCATGTTTGAAACAAGTGAAAAGTTTCTGATTCTTATTTTCCATTTTTTTTCAGTTGAGACAATGACTACTTTTGGGTCGATGCTTGAATCGGTTCATGTCACTCGCCACAAGATCTTCCTATACAGTTTACAGTTACTGTGATAATACAGTGTGACAACACAGACGATCAAGTCTCACAAAACACATTTTAAATATCATTTTCAAAATATATTTTTTTCAATTTACTGTCCTCTATGACATATATGGAATTGAGCTCATAGTACGATATAGTATTGCATAAATTGAAGTTTGTTTTTAGTGAACAAACACACTAATATTATTCGAAATTTATAAAAAATAAACACTAAAATTTTAAATTATTTGATCATAAACTTGGATATGCAAGTCTCCTCTTTTCATTATTTGTCACAGCATTTCTTTGCGTGCACAACCCGAGAATATTTGCATCTTCGCCGTCTCTCAACTTTACGTCCTTCACGTACCTTCGACCCTAGACAAGTGCTCTTTCGAGAAATGCACTTCCCCTGTCGCATCTCCACCGTTCTCAGAAGAGGGGAGCCAGAACCTCTAGGTACGTCCGGTCATAACAACTCAGAGCATCTTGTGTAAGGAAGCCAAACGACACAAGTACTGCTCGTCTACGAAAGAAATATACGTTTCATGTTTCCTGTGTACGATAGTAATTATCAACCTAAATATATTTAATCTCTGAAAATAATATAAAATCTGATATTTGCTGTTTATATTACAATTTGAAATATCAACTGAATGAAATGAGCAAGTAGATGAATTGAACACAATTTTCTTTTAACCTTACCTAACCTCAAAATGTACTCGTATACATCATATTATAGTATAAATAACGGAATAAAAACAAAAATAGTCGTCCACAATATGAGACACATATTGCAAGATTGGAAACCCTAGTAATGTTTCTTTACTGTCAAAAGGTTAGGTAAGTTTACCATTTCTCATAGAAATAGGTTCGTTTACAAACCAACATTGCGCAGAGCAACCCATTTTCCTTTCACGTCACGTTAAATTTGGCCTCACAATATCTGTCACGTTGTACAAAAAAAAACGTTTTTATTGATCGGTAACCCTGCTATCTCGCCTTGATATATAATTCCAGTTTGCGTTTCAGAATACTTTATGTCCTTCCCACGTCTGACAAGAAAATTTCGGTGGCCAGAAGACAGCTGCAGAAAAGACCGGCGATCTTTTTCTTCCGTGCTTTCTTTTTGCGCGGCGAGTGCTCGAATCCAGGTCTCATAAATCGAGATTTCTGCTCAGACACGTCCCCTCTCGCCGCCATCTCGCCGCGAGTCGCGAGCCTCGACCGCGAATCACTCGCGGGCCCAACCGGTCCTGCGATGCGGTCGTGAGGGGATCGAACTCGCGGTATGGCGGCCCACGGTCGGGCGTATCTGGAATTGACGCCGCCATCTCCGAGACGTTCCCGCCTCCGCCTCCCCCAGCCCCACCCTGCCACTGCCACCGTTGCCATCTACCCCCACTACTGTCACTTTTTCCAGCCACCACCAACGCCCCTGCGGTAGCCAGACACCACCCTCAACCACGTCGTCGTTTGCCTATCAACTGAAAGCGTGATAAAAGAGTACCGAAAACAAAAGGTTACTAATTTTATTAACCGTACTACTATCGTAAATTGTATATATGTGTATTTGTATTCGTCATTTTAGCATTAATTCGTCATTTTAGTATCGTCATTCCTCGAATTAATCCGACTTTGACAGCTAGCGGGGTACCCAGGACTGGGCCCATATTTGTTTATTATCCATACTTTGACGTAAGGGAGACATGGGAGCATGAAGTTTTTTGTTTACCGTATGTAGCATACTTGAACTGTCTGAGTTTTCTTTCGTTACTCATGTGTAGAAACTGAGACGATTGTAATGGACAGCAATAGCTCCATTTCTGCCCCGACCAGGAATCGAACCCGTGATCACACCACGGAAAGCTGCACTCTGTCCATGAGCCACCCGAGGGAATTATTATCGTAATTTAACGTCTAATTAATAGTATAAGCAGCAGTCAGCATTTATAAAGAAGGGTTGGTAAAATCGTATCTCTGTTGTAATTGAGACATTTGAACATTTCTAAACCGTTACATCTAGAAACTCACACATTACCTATGGCAATCAAAATCCGCAACTTACCTGATTACAGTCGTTAAATGTCTTGATTTTCACCCATTTACGAAATATATTTAAGAATTACGATATATATTTCCAAGTTCGGTTATTCCTGTAGACTCTTATCATTCATATCTAATGTTTTTGGCACAAACTTTAAAAAGACTGCAGCAAACGACACGAGACAACGCAACAATTAAACTCCAACTCTGACGGACACCCATTTACGAAATCTATTTAAGAAGAGCTTCTATTACTCCAAATTCGGTTATTGCCTGTAGACTCGTTCCATTCATACCTGATATTTTTGGCACAAGCTTTAAGAAGACCGCCGCAAACGACACGAGACAACGCAGCAATTAGACTTCAACTCCGACGGAAACAGCGAGCATCACCATTGGCGGAGCGCGGCTCAAAGCCTTGTTAACCCAGAAGGCAAGGAAGAAACGGCGCTTTCGCGGAATTTAGACCTTTAGTAACGCAACGCCGCCACCGCGCTCCGAGTTCGCCGCCTTGCCGACGGCGCGTAGCCTTCTGATCTCGCCGCCTCACGCAATGGGAGTTGATTTCGGGTACCTGCCTTTTCATTACTGGGGTGCACCGGCCGGTGTTTTGACGCACGGCGGCCCTTTTTCCAGCCTCCGCGCCGCCGTTAGCGCGTGCGGTTTCTTGAGCTTCCTGCGGATTTTTGCCGTCGCTGTTGCTTCTGTCAAAGTGACGGCGGACGAAGGTGTCGGAAAAGGGAAAAGAAATCTAAAAGCGAAAATGGTCGTAATATTACGTCTTGACGGCCCAATAATGTGATATTATCTGTTTTTCTTTTGTGCTAATGTGTTAGGAAGCATTCATTTTAGATTTCACTGTTTCTGTGCGTGTTATTAAGAACTTTAATTTTTTTGTTGATATGAAATAACCTTGCTTATTGGACCCTAATCATATTTTATTTTTGATATATTGAATAATGCATGTTTAAAAAACAATAAATAGTCTCGCGCTGGTGTTAAATTACATTAAAATCCTTGAAATGAAGTGATGTAATAGGAAAAAAGGAATTGTAGCAAAATTTGAAAGCGAGCAGATGGCAAATACACCTCATGATATCGTTTACTGTTACGTCAAAGTT
Organism: Teleogryllus occipitalis; assembly: GCA_011170035.1. Classification (NCBI taxonomy): domain Eukaryota; kingdom Metazoa; phylum Arthropoda; class Insecta; order Orthoptera; family Gryllidae; genus Teleogryllus; species Teleogryllus occipitalis. The sequence continues at coordinate 195,735 of BLKR01009002.1, forward strand.
CATAGGAAACATCTGTATTCTTGATATTGTTATGTACGAGAGTAATTATAACGAGTGCGAAACATTGTATTCAACGTCTTCCACAAAAAATACAGAATATTAATGTAATAATTTTTTGCTATTAATATCGCGTGCCTAATATTTTTCACTGGACTGGGCAGTACAAAAGAGGTGTTTTGCCATATCTATAGAAACCTGAACAATAAACAAATAGTACTAATATGGTGAAGTTCAAAACTGTAGTACAAATATGGTGAAGTACGGATTTGACATCCAAATAAAGACATCATGGATTTATATGACCAGGATTTTCTTTGAAAAAATTCACTGCCAGATACATTGTCTCCAGTCGCCAACTGTACTGCCTCCTCCATTGCCTATACGTATTGCATCCTCCGTCCCCTACACTGCCACCACAATTGCCTTTAGGCCTCCATTGTCATTATTATTATTATTATTATTATTATTATTATTACTATTATTATTATTATTATTACTATTATTATTATTATTATCATAATCATCATTCTCATCATCATCATCATCATCTACATGGCATTTACAACCACATTCCCTGCTTAACAATCTCCTCCTTCAGTCAGTCCACCACTACTTACTCTTCTTAAAAAACACCTATTTTGCATATGCTACCGTCACCAGCAGCACCCACCATCGCCGCCACTACCACCACTATTATTTTAACTACGTCCTCGACGATCACCTTCACCTGGATTGCCTTCTTTATCATCAAGATTATCAGATCAGCATTCACCACAACCACCAACAACACATCATCGTCGTTATCATTGACATTACAATCGTCACCATTACCTTTGCCTACATTCCCATTACCATTATCACTCTTACCAGCATCACCTCTTCTGTCTCCATCACCACTTACTCTTTATCCACCCACAACGCCACCATCACCGTCTCACCGCCGCCATGGGTGCCACCTCTCCACTCCGCCGTCGCTAGGTTTACGTTCCCCGCCACCGTTATCGCCACTTCACGCGTTCACTTGCAATGCTGCGACGTCGTTCGATATGCGCCCCCGACGCAGCGACGCTTTCAGATGTTATCAAGCGCGCGGGAACGACGAGTGTTATTTACTAAATTGCTCTTGACGAATTCAAGCGCCCTTCCGCAGGCGATCGGCTGGGAGGAGCCTGAAGGGGACAAGCAAGAGGAAGATAGGGTGAGGCGGTGACATTGCTCAGGAGGAATGAGGGGATAAAAAGCGCAGAGGGAGGAGGATGAGGGATGAGTTAAATAGAGGAGTTAAGAAGAGGGAGTGCTATTTAGAACCACCGATCCATTTAAAATATGAAATTGCAGTGTTGAACATAAAACTTTCGTTTCGATAATTCGTGAAATGAACCCCGTTGGGACGTAAAAGATGGTAAGAGCCTGAGGTTCTTATAGCTACAATTAGCTTATTTGAAGTTTAGTTGGCATTAAAGTGAGATCCTTTGCTAATGTGGGAGAACGTTGTCTTGTCTGGGTGTCGATTTCCGGGAAACGAACCGTTCAATTTCGTAGGAAAGTTATTAATTAGAGGTTCAGTTCGAGAAAAGTAATAAGAAGCAGACGCTCTATGTTATTGTCTTTTAAGTTAAGAATGATGAAGCCATTTGCATTAATAGCTTGATTGGATTTTGATAACAATATATCAAGTTTATTGCTGAAACGATAAAATAAAATGAAAAGAAAGAGAATTAAAAACGATATGTGAGAGACAATTGAAAGCTGTTGAACTAAAAAGAGGTGATGTACGAGTATGATAAGGAATTACGACGCGTGATGTACGAAATGATGTATAATTAAAGTTGGATCGAATTGTGTTGTTATTCTTAGAAAAGCAGCGTAAAACTAGATTAAAAATAAAACAAACGGAGAAAAAAACGCAAAAACGATAGCCTGGGATGTACATAACAGTGACAAGAAAGGTGATATGAGAACTACCGCATGAATTCCACGTGACAGCAGTGGTCGCAACAACATTGGGAAGGAACGTTGACACGGACTGTTCAAGCATCGGCCCTGCACGGGGCGACATAGGGGAAGACAAATGGTGACAAGTCGTCTGGCGAAGACATTTCGTGCGGCACCACTTCTGTTATTGGAAAACGCACAGTGAGAATGCATTTCCATCTACATGGCCAAATATAAAACACATAACATAAATATAAGAGTCAAGTACGGACCTGCACGTTTTAAAATAAGTAATAAAAAAATAAAAAATTACTTGTCTGTTTCCCAACCAGCGAATCACGTCTTGCTCAGTTCTACCAGCCCTTATTTTTGCTCTTCCAGTAGCGTCTAACCAACAGAAATTTCGTAATCCATGAGATTCTCATCGTCAAAAGTTTCTATTTTTCAAAGCAGCTGAATAGCTGGATTTAATCGTCCGTCGCCTGGACTCATTTCTGTAGTTACCTCCAATGAATTCTAGTAGTATGTAAACCAACGGCCGTCGCGATATTTCCTTCCCAACTCTATCCTCAATAGAGCCAAGAGGCTGCTTTCCATCCAGAAGAAGTGGAAGAAGAGCATGACGGGCAGCGAGACGTTTCACGGACAGGGATAGATTAGTGATTCGGAGTGCGTCAACTACTAAGGCCATCGGTCCCGTAAGTGTAGTGAATGTTTATAACGGTAGGTAGTGGTAATCTACCCCCACTGAATGGCGGAATCCAGCGCCTATCTACATGTCGGCTCTCCAAGCGGAAGAAGCTCTAAGCTCCCGACAAGTGTGGTAGCGTACTGCAAGTGTGTAAGTAAGGGTGAGGATGGGGCAAGGAAGAGAAATGAAAGATCGCGCGATTCGTGGCCCGTTTGTTAGGGTACTGCTCCGGCATTCGCCTGGTATTGCCAAAAGAAACCACGGAAAACTACTGATCAAAGCAGCCGGCCACTAGAATTCTCCTTCAGACAGCAGCTCAACTCGGCCTAGATTTGTAGCTAGAATCGAAAACACTGCCTCCTTCAGGACTCTGACCTCCCGGTCAGAGGCACTGCAGTGTCATCAGTTGATGCCCTGGGCCACCCTTGTCGGTGGGAGCTTTGGATTTTCAGCCGTCCTGTAAGGAGCAAGGGCCTCATTGCTCCTCGCACGTCGCAACGCCCCGCCCCTTGTGGCCAACGCGGCTCCTCCCGGCGTGAAGGATGTCTCGACGGACGGCGGGCGTTTCAAAACGCGTGAAATTCACTAGGCGCTCCCAGCTGTCACTCACCCACGCACACACCGCCGGACGATGGCATCTGTTTCGAGGACGCGCCGCGTCAGTCTCTCGAAATTAGCGCCGTACCATTATTTTCTCCATGACTTTTTTACAAACTTAGCAGTTGCGCCTGAGGATTAGTGAGTAGTCAATAGCCTGTCGTATTACATTCTTTCATTAGTTACAAAAACATTTTTACCTGTTTTATAATTTAACTAGTGATTCGGTACGTCTTGGAGAGAGCAGCACCGTTGGTAGGCCTGTCGTAATATTTTCTTTCACTTTTTCTTAATGTGTACTGATTATACACAAGGGTTCCGGCGGTAGTCCTTAATGTTATTTACTTTTTGACTATTTTTTTAAAAGAAACTTTGCAGATAGAACTCAGGATTCCCAACAGTATTGATAGTGCGTTGATAGATTTTTTTCTGTTCTTTAATTAGTTTTCTTCTTTGCTTCATTTGTAAAAGTGTACTTACATATCCGTTATATATTTTTATGTGTGTGCAAACTTTATTTCTTTCTTTTTCATAGTTGTTTAAGTTCACTACTCATTTGAAATGTCACTTCTCGTTGAGATTTACATCTTCAAAATTTCTATTACGTGTTTTCCATATCTGTGAGACTGAACTATATCGGCGGTTGTCACATTTTATTGTTTCATCTTTTACTTTCTCAAATACTTAACGGTTTTAATAAAGTGTATGTGATGTACGGTCGATTGTTCACTGACATGTTAATATCAAATGGAACTTTCCCCAAGGGATTCTTTTCGTTTATGTATTGTTCTTTACGTTTGCCAGCAATCCCACGAGAGCGTAAAAACATTCATTATATTTGATTAATAGTATTTAGTGTATTATTTCAATAGATATGCACGTTTTGAAATGTCATTTCTTCTTGATAATACTATTCATTTCGGAAAAAAAGCGAAATTTTTTCGAACAGATGCTATCATCTCAGTATTACCTTCATTGCTAACACCAATATATTATTTTGTTTGGATGTTCTTTTTTAAATACTTAGCGATTACTTCTTTCAATAACATGCATGCTGCTTCGATGAATTACTGAAGGGTGTTCATATCGTAAGTAACAGTCTCAAGGGAATTAAATTCATTTTTTACATGTGATGAGTTGTTCTTCGCCAGTTGTCAACGAAAAGAAAAATAAACGCAAATAATCCATCGGTTTGATTAATGTTATTTGACGCAAATATCAAAAGAAATACTCGAGACACGAACATTTCTATTGCCCTTTAAAAAGTAATTCTATTATCGATGATAATAATGAATGACATTTTTTCTCACTCTATCAATAATCATATCACACTTTCTCATCTTGAGTAATGAAACATTCTAAGGAAAGAATTCAGAAGAAATGAAGCATTTACAATTTCTTTAATAACACTTTCCAAAGCTATTTTCTCTTTCACAATCTACAATATTTTAAGAACAAGCAGAATTGTAACATGAAATACAATATTGCGAATATTTTAGGAGTAAAAATTCTGAATGATTTTGCATAAAAACATTGTTGAAAACAATCGCTAGCCATTTCCTTCGCTTCCCTTCAGAAACTTCTTTCTTGCATCACAAAATATAAAACTATCAAGACTTACAATCATGAGTTTGATTAAATGACTTAATAACAATTCATATATAATGGATCTCCTTTCTTTGGATTGTCACAATAATTTTGCAGCTTTCCCCTTTGAATTGATTTACAAAGTTTCCCTGCACCACTTGCGAACACTTGCAGTTCTCCTCCCCGCTGTTCTGCAAAGGGCTCGTGTTAACTACCGCACCACGGGCGTGTGTCGGACCGCCCTTTGACAGCGCCGCGTCGTGTCGCACTGGGGGGGGGGGGGGGAGGCGGCGGCGCGGGCGCGCGCACGCGTGTATCGCACGCGCCATCTCGCCCCCGTCGGCGCTCTATCGGCCGCGCCGCGTGCGCCACGCCCCCAAACAATTGGCGTCCGCGCCCCGCACGCGCCGGTGCCCCGCCACCCCTACGCTGGGCGCGCGCTCTCGCTGTTGCCGCCGCCGCCCCGCCCACTGGCGGTCTGCCTTTCGCTCGCTCTCTCGCTCCCCCGCCTGGCTCTCTCGTTCTCTTACTCATTGTATATCTCACTCTCAATATATCTCTCACTTTGATTGTATCTCTCACTCTCATTGTATCTCTCATTCTCATTGTATCTCTCACTCGCATTGCATCTCCCACTCTCATTGCATCTCTCACTCTCATTGCATCTCTCACTCTCATTGCATCTCTCACTTATTGTATATCTCACTCTCGATCTGCCTCTAACTCTTCCATTTCTCACACTCCCTCACATCACTCCATCACCCTCACATCACATCACTCCATCACACCATCTCGATCAGGTTTTTCGTCCAGTTTCCCTGATCCATTGAGCAAATGCTGAGATGGCCCCTTGTTTTGCTTCTGGACATAAATGTAACTTCATTTCTGTGCACGTCTTCTAGAATTCAGTGGGAAATACAATTATTCAAATTATCGTTTCCATGTTGTCGCGGCAGGAAGTAATAAGAGCCAAAATTTATTGCTTATTTATCCTTGAAAATAGATTTTATTACATGGGAGTTTTTTTGTTTTTTTCTCCCTTTCAAAATTCAAAATTTATTGCTTATTTATCCTTGAAAATCGATTTTATTACATGGGAGTTTTTTTGTTTGTTTTTTCTCCCTTTCAAAATTCAAAATTTATTGCTTATTTATCATTGAAAATAGATTTTATTACATGGGAGTTTTTTTTTCTCCCTTTCAAAATTCAAAACTTAAGTAGTATATGATTTAGTGTAGGGATCACAGAATTTTGAAAATGTGCACACAATTCACTTTTCCCCATAGCCCGCCATACGCAGTTTTTAACTGTTTTTTGACGTAAATAAATAAATAAATAAATAAATTCATTCGCTCTCACCCTTCGCATTCGTTCTCTCACAATGTCCAACACGGTTTAATTGTTCTTGCACGAACCTCTCGCCCCTCTCTTTCATTCTTCCCGTTCCATTGCTCTCTCTCTCTCTCTCTCTCTCTCTCTCTCTCTCTCTCTCTCTCTCTCTCTCTCTCTCTCTCTCTCTCTCTCTCTCTAATACACACGCGCGCGGGCGCGTGCACACACACACACACACACACACACACACACACACACACACACATTTTCTCTTTTATAATTTCCTTTTGTCATCTTTCTCTCTTCCCAATATCCACTCGTTTAAATTTTCGCCCATTCATTCACTTATTTCTTTAGTTTCTTAACTCGTTATTTGCTGTCTCCAACTATCCAGCACATTCAACTCGCTGTTCTCCATTCTTCTTATTCGACAGTTTGCTTCCTCGACTTCGACAATCATGCAACCTTACAGACACTTATTCTCTCCCTCTCTCTCTCTCTCTCTCTCTCTCTCTCTTTCTTTTTCTCTCTCGTTTTCTTTTGGTGCACCTGCAATTCTTCTCATTTTACTTACCTACGCGATTCTTCAACACTTATCGTTCATGACACTTCACACACGTATTTTTTTTCTCGCCGTTTGTCGACTTCCTTGTTCTCTTTGTCAACTAACGTCGCTGTTTGGCGACCATCATACAAGCCTCACGGTATAGAAACATATAATTTCTTTAGGTACGTACAGTTACGCACTTCAACCACTATCTCCACTTGGAACGTGAGTAATCTTCGAGTTAATCCTCTACTTACTTGCACCCTTTACCTTCACTCACATTTCTTGACATTTCACGACAGAAAACGTCATTCCTCATTCCCAGTAGACCAAATCCAATCCATTCTAATCCAATATCAATAACCTTTCTCTTGCTGCATCTTACTGCCTTCATCCTATCTAATATTCAGGACGCCACACATTCATTCTAATACACTTTGCTACTTATTTCTTGACCCTTCATTCCACCTAACGTTGCCACTTGCAGCAGCCGACCGCCCTCCGCATCACCCTCTGTAGCAATCACCGTCCCCTTCACCTCCGCCGCTCGGACACGCAGTATTTCATCCCTCCCCCCTCCCCCTCTCGCACGCCCGTGCGATACGCGCGCGGCAGCCCCCGGGCAGCACGCTTTCCACGCGGCCGCGCCCGCAGTCATTGTCATCGACGCTGAATTGTCATCGTCATTAACATCATCGTTAAATCGAACGCGGTGTGCCGGGGGTCCGGCGTGTTGTCACCTGGGCTCGAGCGAGTCGCGACGCCCCCGCCCCCCTCATTCCACCCCACCCACCCCCACCTCCGCCCCGTCCCTGCGTTGTGAGTGGTGGTGGCGGTGCCGCGAGGTCCATACGTCATGCCGTCATTGACACGATGATGACACCGCTGGAGTTATCGCCTGAGTTCGCTCCGAACCCGGCACCCGCGATATTAGCGTTGTCGCCTCATATATTTGAAGCCGCGCCCGCGGTCGGTTGTGAACTCCGGACTGCGAGGGAGAGGAGGTGGAGTGACCCCTCTCCTCTGGTCACGCTGATTAGATCTTTTTTAGACTGTGGTTGTGGGATTGGAGGATTCACTGATAGGTATTCTTTTTGATCGGATATTTTTCTGAATTTTCCTGTTCGTTTAGTGTAGTTGCAGGGTGATGTCTTGCGTGCTTTAGAAGTAAAGTACTGACTTTAACTCTTACATATAGATTTAATTCTCCTTCATAATAAGGCGGCGCCCACTCACCATTAGGGAAATACTATTTATATATTTATTTATTAGCTTGATGCAAATCTGGATTTATCCTTTATTTTGTTCTCATTTTCAAATTTGCAAATAATCCAGAGTCTCAAAAAATTTAAAGATAATTAACATTATTAAATTATTTACCTTCTAATTGAAAATATGACTGATACGGAAGCTAAAATTTAATTTCTTTGTTCTAAATTTTTCTTAATTTGTAATTCGGACTGTAGCATTGAAGTTTTAATTTCTACTGAAAGTTCTCGAAAAAATTGTCGGTAGACACGAAAGTTGACACGATTACTCTAAAAGAATGACGTGTGGGTTAAAAATGCTTTCAAAATGCAGTCAGTTTAAAAAAAGAATTTAAACAGGTTACGTGATATACCCGACAGTAATTTTAATTTTTTCACAATTTGGCAAATATTACCTGCATGTTTTATGACAATTTCGATTCTCGCGTCCCCATTTTCACAGAGAAAAGTAGCACGCCGTGGGAGTATTAAGTTCGCGCTTTGCTGGCATTCCACACAGGTATAATTTGAAATGATTTGTTATGCGTATCCTAAGCACAAAATTGGATATTGCAAATGTTATTATATGCTATACGAAAGATACAATTTCCAATTATCAGTCTGATGTTATTAAAGGGTTATATCACATTTTAACCAACACTAAAACATAAATGAAAACTAATTGCTCTAGGTAAAATGACAATGGTGTGATTTAGCCAAAAAGTCAATACTTTATGAAATCATGAATATTCACAATTTGATTACGATAATCCGGAATAAATTGAAATACATGCACAAACATGTATAAAACGACAAAGATTATTATTTTACAAATGAAATCCTAGGGGAATTACATTTTCAAAAAATGCGATTACGAAATTATACACTGTCAATATTGCAAAATCCAATTAATACTGCACGTTTCAACAGAACCGCGGCGTGAGGGCCTATGCCGGAGGTTAATGCGTGCAGTAAGGTGAGTCTGCCCGAAATTGGAACGCCCGTTCGACTGATCGCCCCGAATGTTTTGTGCTGCCTCTCGCCCTTTGACACGCATTAACCTTTTGTTTAAACAATACAATTTTAAATCGCATAATTTTGAAATACATTTCACCCGGAATTAAAACCGTAATGAACAAAAAATAGTTTTGTGCATCAACATATTTGTACTCAGGCTTCTCAAAGTGATGTGAAATATAATAAAAATATGTATTATGTTAACATTATAATAACATTGCATACTGAAATTTAAGATAACATGCTCATAAGAATATCATCCTAGAATCATTCTCTCAAAATGGATTCAAAGGGAAATGTTTTCGGGATTTAGGTCGTATGTCTCCACTAAGTTGATTACAAAAATTTCGCAGCGAATATGCATTAATGTTGACATTGATATAAGTGTCTCTGCATTCAACACATAAGACGATTATTTTGCAAAGTTTATGGAGAATAAGTCATAACATTTGCTGTTTTCGTGTAGCCATGCAATCGGAAAACACGGGAACATTAAAATGAAACATTTTACCTCCAGGATATACATCCACCAAACTCCCTCGACAGAACCGCAACATCGAAGACAAACCACGAGATAGACACTTTACTCGCTCAAATCGAGTAAATTCACGGTCAGTGGGACACTTTTCCAAACAAAACACCCTCACGTCCGCTTTCACACAGCGAACCGGAGAAACTCATGGACAAGCCGCGGCGTATGTCGTAAAAATAACCGAATATCAATGGCGGCCATTTTTATGAGCTCGCGTTCTGCCGCGATTGTCTCTAGGGAGTCTCTGAAAAGTTTGTTTAACAGGCTTCCGAGCTGCCGGCACCTGTCTAAACGCGGACCAGGGTTTTTGTGGTGAAGGCATCGGGTCATTCCCAGCACATGTTGTTTATTCCCCGTTTGAGTGTAAATTTTTATCCCCGCGTCCACGTGTCAGAGTGAATTGGGGTGGAGAGAGACGGAGAGGGAGAAAGGGTGAGAGGGTGGGGGATTCGTGCACATCGTTCCAATTGCGGATTCCTGCGTACTGATCGTATATCAACGTTAACATTTTCATTGCATCGGCTGTGCGCCTAGGTATCGAGTTGGAATATGGAATCGTTTGTAGGACTCAGTGCATGTGGCCTGCGGTTTGAGCAATGGGTCGTTTTTTTTAAATGTTTGTTCGTATTGTTGTTTTTGGATGGCGTTGGATTTAAGCGGTGCACATGATGGCGTCATTTTCACAAAATTGTCATTGTAATTCTTAATCAGTACGCGTGACACTTTGCGGGAATGAACAGCTACTTTTAAGCTAAGCAGAGAATTCTACAGAAATGTTTGATGCGAATCATTTCAACAAATCTGATTGATGAGTATTGTATGTAACCCCAGAATTTGTGTCGTTAACTTAATTTGAATTCTGATTTTGAATTATAATCTTAAGTTGAAACATTAATGAATTAAAGAAATCCAAGTAATGAGCCAAATTCCAGCATGCATTTATTCTTAGTGTTCCAAATGGATCAGTTTACCTGTTCTTTTTGAACATATATGTTACAATTTACGACCATTTCAGACATGTGTAGACTCACATGTAGAGCTTAAATTAAATTATTCTAAGTAGAATTATGTACTCTAGCGTTTGTTACCAGAAACCGTGTAAAATACATGTTAAATATAAATAGTGAAATTAACAAAACCAAACATACCAAACCATCAATTAGAAATAATTTTTCTAAATTTTTACGTTCAATTATTCGAATGTTGACTCTCTCGCATCATTCAATCCATACAAGTTTGGGCAAATTAAAATAATACATGCTAGGTTGGGTCATTGAAAATATCCGAATGATCTTTATGTATCCAATAACTTGCAGAGAGCGGTTATTCATCCAATACCTCACAGAGGGCGTTAAAAGAACCAAGAACAGCCCAGTCGTCGTTGAGAAGAGAATTGACTAATCGCCGGCTGCGACGCGCAGAACACGGCGTCCGCCGGAGGGCGTTCCGAGTGCCCTGCGTGGTAGTGTAGGCGGAGGCGGCGGAAGTTGCGGCTGTGGCGGTAGCGGCGGCGGCGGCGGCGGCGTGGGCAGCGGCGGCGGCGGCAGAGGCGGCGGCGGCGGCGAAGGCGGAGGCGGCGGAGACTGCCGAGGCGGCGGAGGCGGCGGTGGCGGCGGCGGTGGCGGCGGCGGCGGAGGCGGCGGCGGCGGAGGCGGAGGCGGCGGCAGCGTCAAACTCCCGAAGGGGCGTCGCTAATGTCTTTAGCGTCGCGGCGCCTCTCGCACATCACGGCGTCGCCGTTGACATCCCACCGCCGACGCCTCGTTGCCTGCCACATTATCCGCCTCCCTGGGCGGTCGCCGCCTCCGGCGCGCACTAGATAAATGCCACCCCCGTCAGTTGGCGAGGACGCCGCTGTCGCTGTCTGCGCCACCAGCGGGGACGCCGAGGTCGCTGGCTTCTCCGGAACGACCGACTGGTGGAGGCCACGCGAGCGCCGAATCGACCCTTGGACACTACGTCTCTCAACGGGTATTGTCTCGTGTGAAATAATTATTCTAATTCAAAATATTTGATCTAGCGTTTGAAGCTGTAACAAAACCAAAGCAAGTTTCTCGCTATATGTAAAAGTGAAGATCTCAATTTTAGTTTAGTAGAACTTCTTGTTTCTGTTTATACCTTGTTGAAGATGTTGGAAGCGGGTGAGGAAGTAACAAGTCATTTAAGAGATTATAGCTCTAAGAAATTATCCCGGAGTAGTTCACGATTTGCTGTTTGTCATTTGACTCGATACACTCTGTCAGATACCGAGTTAGTCAGGGCTAGAATTATATTATACTTGAACCTACATTTATTTAGTATTATGTTTAATATCGCCTTTTGATTCAATTGTTCCGGATTTGAACGAAATATGAATGAAATGAAGGTGTTTCACCGTTGGTTGAATGGGCACATTACTTAAGTTTCCTAATACAGTTTTCCTAATATTCGCAGTCTATAAATCCAATTAACAAAATTCAGAATATAAGAGAATAATTCTGGAGTAGTACATATCACAGGAGGCTCAAACTGCCCCTTAATATTATGTTGAATTCAATATTGATGAATACTTACCACGCTAAATTTATCTATTTATTACTTTTATGTTGACATCAATAATATTACGTAAAAGAATGGCAATTGGGCAGCAAAGGAAGTATTCTTGAAAACGTATGAATTTCATTTATAAACATTTTTAAAAAAGGTTTATGAAAGATATTTTAGTGTAATGCGAAATATTTTAATTGAAAAACCGGTGAGATAATTACGTAACAATAGAGGTTCTTCTCAACAGTGACACAGAAAGGTTCGTGCAGGAGATAATCATAAATTAAGATGCACGTTATTCAATATTAGGCACTGAATTATTACAATCCAAATTTCAACTAATTTTTCTGATAATTTAAGAACAATATTCTCATTACGTACGTAAATTATTACATTTGTTTGAAACGGAATAAACAAAAAAGACTGATCTGGAACAGCAGCCCTTCAGAACTCTTCGACAAATGTCCGTCATTTACAATCCTTCACCCCTTCCAGCGTATTGCAACATCTCTCCGAAATCGAAATCCTATTTTTCACAGACAGCTGAACACGACAAAACGAATCTCAACTTCAGAAGGACTGACTCTTCTTTTATGCTTTTTTCTACAATAGGGTTCTCCAAAGTTCTCTAAACCCGCGCGGGGAGTCCTGTTCATGAAAACATTTAAACAAACACGTAATATTTGAAAAAAATCTAAGTTTCTTAGTAATGTAATAGATTTATTACGCGTTTTCGAAAAGAACTTCCATTATTTAAAACAAATAGAACTATTATTTTTATTTTAAGTTACCAATACAGTAGAACCTTGTACACTTTATCTTATATAATTTGAATTCCTTGACTTTTTTTTGTCTCGCTTTCAGCTTCTGTATAGTTTTTTGAATATATCAACTCGAGCCTCATATAATATTACAACCATTATTACAAATTTGGATTCCTGAAATTTTACATAGCTTGAAATTAATTATTTCTCTTTTTCTCAGACTCTTTAGTATGAAAGAAAAGTAAAATTTCTGTGAATTAAAAATAACTATGTAATACTCTATACGTTCTATCTGATACTTTTCACGACCGTTTCAAAATATTGCTACAAGTTATGAGTAGTAAATTGTGGTTTTATTTTTTTAGCTTCTCTTTTGTATCAATAAAGTACGCACATGATTATAACTTACGTTATAGCTATCAAGTAATTAGTTAATGGAAATTCTAGCATGGCGTCCTCTTCAAAAAAGTTGGCAACCCTTGTTTCAGAAAGAGACCTCCCTTCCAACCCCTTTCATCTTTTTTCTCCTCACAATCACAATGCTCCTCCTCCTTTGTCGAGCCATCGTCACAAAATGGCGCCGCCACTGCCTTCCCCTCTCGCGAAGGGTGAAGCGAGCCATCGGGAAATGGGCGGCGACGGCGCGGGCGGGGGCGGGGGCGGGGGCGAGGGCGAGACCGCCCGGCCGCCCTCACAACACGCACAACACGCCCGTCGTTGGGCGATAAACTCGAGGTCGCATGGAAATACCGAGCTGAATAATTTACCCGCGCAAAGTGTGTAGCGAGAGGGAGGGGAGAAGTGTTGGGCTTAGCAGTTTCAAAACGAACGGTTTTCACTGTTCAGGTTTGATGTTTCAGCGACCGGCCGGGGACGGTAGAGAAGGAGAGTAGGCGTTATAAATATTGATGTCCACTACGTTCATGGGGAAAATGGGGCCGGTATGAAGTTTCGAAGCGGCGAGGCATTTTTTTCTTCTTTTTCCAACCTTTTTTTTTTCGTTTCGTCTCTCTCGCACCCGTTCCACACTATCCGGGCGTGGGGAAATCTCTTGAGAAATGTGCGGAATAAAGTAGGGAATATCGGAGAAGTTTTTATCTTTATATGCGGGCATATCGCGGCTCCTTCACGAGCTCGGGAATGGCCCGGGTGCGGAGCGGAGCTCAACACTCGATCGTTGAGTTCGATGCATCGCAACACGTGGCTGCACGCGTCCATCGCTCTCGTCAGACTCTGGGTGGGAGGGGGAACGGGTGGATTTAGGCTCCTATTGGTCTCCGAAGTGGAGAAGTAGTGTTGTCTCATGCGAAACAGATGCTTTGAATATTAGAATTCTGTGAGACTCTGATATAATAAAATAGTAGATAGTTTCCAGGAAACCATTGTTAATTTATGTACCTCGAAATTTAGTGTTAAAAATGTATATGTATTTAATGTGTAATGACATTTCCACTATTTTATTCGGATTTGTGCCCGAGTAAACTAAGTGCATTTGGGTTGGATTAGAATCCGATCAGGTTACACTATTTTCAAGAAAAAAGAAACCTTGACAATGATTGAATTATGCGCATTAACAAGATTACATATGGTATATTCTGAACGATTAAGTAGACATGAATTCTTCTGATAGCATCTTGAAATATACATCGAGGTGTTTCCTACAACATTCTACAACTCTAAACGCTTTTTCTATACATTACATAAAGCGTAATATGCACGCATTGCGTTGCGTACAAAATGAATGAATTAATTAATTAATAAAACATATAAAACAAAAATTTTAGTCAAAATGTCTTCATACGACCAATTTATTGGATTTCCTGTCAGTCAATCTTTAGACAATGTATTAATCACAATTTACCACTTTAACACTTTAAAGGAATTTTTTTGGTTTCTGCGTTTTCCTACTTAATAAACATAAAAGAATTGGTCGTTTAGAACACGAGTAACTTGGGATACGTACAACAAGCACAAGTATTGCTGACGTACCAAAAGTTCTTGGCGAGTTTCCCCCCTCAGCAGTAAAGTTTGCATCGCGTTCTATTGACCGTAAACGATTCTCAGATAACTTGGAAAATGGGACAGAGGAAGGTAACGTAATAAACGTAGATGGCGCGCGTATCAAGGCTTTTGTTTGTTTGCGAGCGCGCCCTGGGGCTACCGCGACGCCCTCGCATATTCTGCCGGCGCGGCGCGGCGCGGCGCGGCGGTGGCCCGAGGGCGGCCTTGCGAACGGGGAGGCCGTTCATCGGGGGTGGGAGTTGGAGGGGGTTGGAAGAGGTTGGTTGTCGGCGGCCGCGGAGAAAGGGGCGGTGCAGACAGTGGCCGACGCGGAGGTGGCAATGGTCTTGTGGTGGAGAGGGAGGGGAGGAGATAGATTGGATGAGGAGGGAAGGAAACGATGAAATGGGTTGGGAGTAAAGCCATGGCGGAGGTGACGGCGGTGGTGCAAATGACATAAGCGGGGAAATTCGCGGCGATGAGAGCGGGAGCGGCGAGGTCGCGGGTAGCGAGGATGGGCACCGAGGACAGGAGCGACGAGGAAGAGAGTGTCGAGGACGGGAGAGACAAGGAAGATAACGACAAGGAAGAAAGCGACGAGGAAGAGAGCGTCGAGGACGGGAGAGACAAGGAACAGAGGGACAACGAAGAGAGCGACGAAGAAGAGAGCGTCGAGGACGGGAGAGACAAGGAAGAGAGTGACGAGGAAGAGAGCGGCGAGGACGGAAAAGACAAGGAGAGCGGCAAGGACGGGAGAGACAAGGAAGAGAGCGACGAGGAAGAGAGCCGCGTGGAAGAGGGGTGGCGAGGTAGGCAGCGGTGAGGATGGGAGCAATGAAGAAAGGAGCGGCGAGAACGGGACGGCAAGGCCGGGGAGTGAAGAGGGCGGAAGTGGAGAGGGCGGGGAATGGCGAGGGCGGGGAGCGAAGAGGGCGGGGAGTGGAGAGGGCGGGGAATGGTGAGGGCGGGGATTGGTGAGGGCGGGGAGTGTCGAGGGCGGGGAGTGGCGAAGGCGGGGAGCGGCGAGAGCGGGGAGTGGCGAGAACGGAATTGCGAGGGCGGGGAGTGGCGCGGGCATGGAGTGGCGAGAACGGGGGCGCCGAAGGCAGTCTGTAATGGCGGCGGTAGTGGTAGAGGCTGTGGCGGAGGCGTCGACGCAGTAGGTGGGGGTGGCGGAAGCGAGCATCCGCAGTGCGGAGGCGTAGACGAGCGCGCGGGGGTGGGGTGGGGCGGAGGCGGGGGCGGGGAGGTGCTAACGATCGACGGTGAAGATGCGCTCGCCCCCGCAGGCTGCGAAATGGCGCGGGCGGGGCGGGGCGGGGGCGGGACAGCGGCGAGGGAAGGAAGCTGGGGCGGGGGCGAACGCGCCGGAAGTGGGGTACTGAATATCCTGGGGGAGCAGAGGGGGAGAGCAACGGAAAGTGCTATGTTGTGGATGGCGGAAAGCATCGTGGAGGAGATGATACATAAGGAAGAACGGGGCTGAGAAGGATGAAGTCCATAAGAACACGCGCGGAGAGATGATTGTTTGGCCTTTGACATTCGTAGTAATTAAGTTAATGAAAACGAGAAATGTTTAAATCGTCTTGCGATGAATTTAATGAATACTGAAATTAATTGTTAATTTCATATATTGTTAGGAAACGTCTATATCTGTCTAAAGTCTCTACCTAAAGAATCTTGTAAACGTTAACTACGCGGTATGCTCACCCGTACCCTCTACCTATTTTGAAGTCAGATAAAAAGGCATCTTACATGACACGACGTGACTGAGATATTTACCTGATAAACATGTTAACGCAATGAAAGTGGTCATAATATTATAAAGATGATTTTCTCTGCAGATACTAGAAACAATCTTGCAAAATTCTACATAAAGCTGTTTGAGTGAATGTGCATGCAGCGTGCAACGGATACAGGTGTGATATCGTTGTTATTTGTTATTAGCGATCAACATGGAAGTCGACAATACTGGTAATATTAGGAGAACAATGGAGAGTAAAATTAAAACTTCCTATCAATGTATGTTGATGGTAGGTCAATGAGCCGGAGATACAGAGTATGGGCATTAGTGAAACAAACAAACACACACAATCACACACCAAATATTTCGCGCCCTCTCTTGCAAAGAGATAGCTTCCTCAACACAGGGTTAATTATTACTAAATTAATTTATTGTGGATTCAATAGTTAAGGCTCAACTAATGTAAAGATCATTGCGACAATGAATGACCTGTGGAAAATCAGTTGGAAGCTTGATGTGTCTACTAGAAACTCTAATTAAATTACCAGGGCATCGATTCCGGTCCCCAGCGGTGGAAAACGTATGAGTTAATTATTTATCATTTCGTGACCTTCCTTGGGGCTGAAATCCCAGAGGATGGTTGTTGTCGATTATTTAACAGAATTCTGAGTTATTCTATTGTCAACTCATTGGACGGTCTAATGGTCCATCCAACTCTACAAGGGTTGACCGGGGAACGAATCCGGGGTCCACCGGTGGAAGGCGCATGTGATAGCCATTGCGATGCAAGCCACTCCTCAGCGCGAAGGGCGCGAAACAGCCAGCGGGACGGCGCGCGAAGCAGGTGGGCGTGGCTTCCAGAAGACCCGGGCGTCTCCCGTGAAATACCACGCGAAGCCAAGCTTCGAGATGGGTTGGGGCGAGGAGAGGGAGCGGGACGGAATACGGTGGTTCAGAACAGGAAGGTTCGGAGCGAGACTGGGTGAGATTTGCCAAGACTGGGCGCGATGGGGCGAGACTGGACGAGACAAGGCGAGACTGCACAAGTCGGGACGAGACGGAGCGGAACGCAGTGGGACGAGTTGGGACGGAACGAGGCAAGGCGAGACTGGTTGTGCCGGGTCGGGTCGGGTCGGGTCGGGTCGGGTCGGGTCGGGTCGGGTCGGGTCGGGTCGGGTCGGGTCGGGTCGGATCGGATCGGATCGGGACGGATTGGATCGCATCGGATCGGATCGGGATAGGACTGGTCTGGGTGGGACAAGGCGCAGCGCCTCAGCCGTTGCAACGTGAGTAGTTGCCAGTCAGTACACGCCCGCCCCATCTCCATCCCACCCTCTCTCCGACCCTCCTTCCCTCCCTCCGTTTCGCCCGCCTGGGAGATCTAGTGAGAACAGCGGGGGCGCGCTTTTCCAATTGACTTTAATTTGTTGATATCTTCTTCCCGGCGCCGGAGTCGGCGTCGGCGGCGCCGAGGCGCCTTACTGCCCGCCCGGTCGGCGAGGGGGAGCCGTTTGTGATAAGATGGATCCTCGGGGCGGGAGCGCGACCAGGGAGGGGAGGTGAGAGATAGGCGGCGAAGCGAGCGAGCGTCGTCGCCGGCGCCGGGGGCGTCGAGGGCGTCGGGGGCGTCGCACAGTGCTTAGGTGTCGAGGGAAAACGAAAACAAGATCAGAAATGAAATGCCATTGTGCTCTATTCAACACTGTGTTTATAGATGCTTGCTTTATCACAGAAATAAGGATTCGAAAAACACGAGAAAATTTTTCAACTTTGAAATTATTGGATATACTATGTTGGATGTGCCAGAAATATAAAGACTTAGGTATTTTGAAGCAATTGATTGTGTTATTTTGATGTACTAAAGAAAACACACACTGTCGCCCTAAGCCTAAAAACGGAACATAGTCAAATTTCTTTAACAACAACATAACCAAATTTTGATCTCAGTACTGAAATTCCCCCCGATCGAAAAATAGATCACCTAATAAGCTCAAAATTAATGATTTCTCCGATTTCTTTCTTTCTTTCTTCCAACATTTGTAATTTCTACCATTTAACCCTTTGACATTTGAATATCTCAGACACTGTATTTAATCAAATGTGAGCCTTTATTTCGAAATAGTAATTATTTAAAGCATTGAAAACGTGGACGGCCGGGATCACTTTCTATTCGTATTTCAGTCTGAGGGAGATTGCAGCATACAGGCGGAAACGACTCTATGCCTAGGAGCGGTGTTTCCCGGACAGTCCCAATGATAAGACTCTCAGAAACCCGAGCAAGTTTGATTGTCAAACTATAAAACCTCAGTGTTAGTCTGCACGTTTAGAATATAAGTTCAAATGAATGTAAATAATGTGTTGTCTACTGTACGTTTCGTTTGGGTGTCTTAGTACGTAAATTTAGCGCAAGTGCGTGTAAATAACGTAATTAAGTAGCGTCAAATGTAAATAGTAGTTTGAAAGGTTAGTATAAGATTAGAGTGAATCCCCAGGGTTAGCGCCTGTACACCCAATATAATATCATAATTTTTTTGAGCGTTGTGCTTTTTTTTTTCTTCTTCGTTTTGTCCTCCCTTTCTGTAGTTCGCCCACCGCTCACCGGCGGCGTTGCGTCGGCGCCGAGGGGGCTGCGCGCGGACGCGGCAAAGCAGGAGAGAACGAAGCGCCGAGAGGCGGAGGGGCGCGTGCCGGGAGGGTTAGAGGGGGGAGGGGAGGGGAGAGCGCTTTAGAGGAGAAGGCGGTGACGACGCGACGCAGCGCGCACGTGCCTCGAG
This sequence comes from Teleogryllus occipitalis, assembly GCA_011170035.1. Classification (NCBI taxonomy): domain Eukaryota; kingdom Metazoa; phylum Arthropoda; class Insecta; order Orthoptera; family Gryllidae; genus Teleogryllus; species Teleogryllus occipitalis. Next base: position 215,029 of record BLKR01009002.1, read on the forward strand.
CAGGAACCGATGGCGGCGGAAGTGCGAGGAAAGAAGGGGGAAATAGAAGAATAGGGGAAGAAATCGAAGCAGGTGTTGTGGGTGAAAGAAACGAGTTGATTGAAATTGTTGGTTGGGGGGTGTAGGTTGTGGAGAAAGAAGTTTATGAAATGTACGGTAGAAATTGGTGATTTAGAATAAAAATGACAACGGAGGTACAGTGACATAAGAGACGGGAAGGAAGATACTAAGGGACAGTCACAGCAAAATGTATTTAATAAAGGCTAGTAGAAATCGGCTGTTTTGCAGGATTGTGAGTGGCAGTGGATAATATGAAATGTAATTGACACCAGTAAAGACAGCGTTGGCGTCACCATTGCTAGAGACAAGGTAGGCGAAGGGTCGGCAGTGTTGGACGGCAACAATAGCATCTTTCGTAACTATGATCAAAACGAAAAAAACTGTATTGCAGGCGATAATCATGAAGTCACCGGTGACGAAGGGTACAATAAAGCAACGATGTCTGTGACGACGAGGGCGAGGCAGAACCAATGCACGTTTCGGACCATGAAGACAATGTAGGATGATGTCGAATATAAAGACCATACTGGAGGTACGATGAATTCGAAGACGATGACAACTGAGACGCCGATGAATATGATGATGAAAACGATTGCCTAAAGCAATGATCTCCATGAAGACGAAGATGACTCCGATGCAGTTTTCTGGCTGTAAAAACGATGTATAATGATGCTGTCAATGGTAAAGACGATAATGGGGATACAATGAGAGTGAAGACGATGACAACTAGGATAACGATGACGAAAACGATTGTCTCGGCCATTGTATTCATCTACACTGAATACAATGACGACGTACGACAACAGCGATGATGACGATAGCGACAGCGACGAACACGACGATGGCGATGGCGACGACGAAGACGACGACAACGACAACGACGAGTACGACGGCGTTGGCGTAGGAAGAGGTGGCGCGCAGATAATGGCCTCCATCGCCGCCAGCGCCGGCATCCATTCTCGTTATCGCCCCAACGCCACCGCCGCCGCCTCCCCCGCATCCGATGTCGCGCGCTGCCGCCGCCAGGCGTCGCCCAGTGTTGTCCAAAGAGCCCGCGGCCGCGAACACCAACTTGCCAACTTGCCAAAAATAATGTTCCTATGATAACGCGCGCCGGGTTTTTGTAGCCTCTGCCGCAGTTACTTCTTGGTGAGTACTTTGGCAACTTTTGAAGAATTCGTTGATGTGAGCTCCTACGGGGTGTTCTCCTCATAAGAAGTTGTGGGAAACCACGGCTTAAATAATATATTTCGTTTATATTCACTTGTGAATGCGAAAGAGAAAGTTCCAGAAATGTTTGTCTATTTTAATATGGGAACCACTGCCATGAACAAAACTATTTGTTTTGTAGAAGAGGTTTGACTAATATGCTCATTTATTTTTTTTAAAAATCCTATATATTTACATTTGATACGCATGTGCAGTCTTGAGTGGATACAAAAGACAAATAATGAATTACCTTAGACAATTAGCAAAAGATAATAAACGTCAATTAGATTCAGTACCTGCGGACATTTTCTTGAGATGTGTAGGGTATCATTGTGGAATATTTAACATTTCTTGAGCAATCCCGTCCAGTTGTCCATGTCCTTGAAGTAGTAAATTGTTTCCTGACATAGCGCATCTGTATCTCTATTGCAGAAGTACCTTTCTTCAGCGTCGCTTCTGAGTCGCTTCAGGCTACAATTTTTCCTCATATGTCACACAGTTTTAAACTACATTTTTAAATAAATATATAAATAAACAACGCATTTACAACGTCAGTAAATATCTTGATTTCATTTGAAAAATAACATTTATCACCACTTTATGTTAACTTTCTTCTCAAATTCATGGGTGTTATAATGATAAATTTCTGACAATTTTTAAATGAATGAGTGTTAATTTGTAAATGTAATCTTTTTGTACCATGAATTGTATATATATATATATATATATATATATATATATATATATATATATATATATATACAATAGTGCGATAATCCACCATTCACTATACACACACACGCGCACACACTTGTGTGCGTGTGTGTGTAGTGAATGGTGGATTATAGTACAAAATTGTCACAATCCCTAGGAAGCAAACGTGCAGATACTAAGGTGCAAACAAAAACAATTGAAACCGTTTAACATATTGTTGCGTACACGGGAGCCGACGCGCAATCTGGCAAGAGTTTGGACACTTGGCGGCTCTTCCGGCGCGGTGCCTCGAGCAAAGCTACCGTCCACAGGCGGAGGGTAGCGTCCCCTTCTTGTGCATTATTTACGCGTCTCGACGTGCGCGCGGCCGCGGAAGAGGCAGTGAGAAATGCGAGCGTTGGTGAGGAGTTGTCACAAGGGCTCGGCCGACGCCTGACACGCGACGCGCACGCGAAGTGCATGTTTAGACGTTGAACACGGGACGGACATCGAATGCGGAAGCAAATGGCGTGGGTATTGATTTCGTGGAGCCCGTATTCCCAGACCGCGCCTCAGGTTTGTAATTTTATTGCACGATTTGTGTCTTTGTGTGAATTGTTGTTTCACTGAGTGTGAGGGAGAAGCCATTTAAATACACTTATCATTCGCCATTTTGTGCTTAAGATAATCATTTTAACTAAAGATCATGGATCAAAAATGAATCTTCTTGAAATTGGTATATCAAAAAATATTTTGTTAAAATGCTATTCAAACACTGTAAAGCAAAAATGTTGAATAATAAGTATTTATTTAAATGATCAAACCATAAATCAATTATATTTGGTGACCTATTTGATAAGGCAGTAAAATTACTATTTTGGAGATACGAAGAATTGTTTGTTTGACGTCAATTTACTTGTAATGAAAGTGTTGGAAATGCTTAAAAACATACTTTCGTACATTTTCCGTCATTTCCTCTTTCGCAGTTTAATTTTCATTAATGATCTTCATGTTATTAAGAGCGTACGTAGGGAAATGATTTCATCATTGTATATTCGAGACATCTGCGAGCCGAGTTGCACGTCCGATCTCTTTGAATGAAATCGCGCAACTAGTGAATGTTTCGAAACAATCTTTCCAAAGACCACAGTACATTAGTCCGACAAAAACCGTAGATGATTAATACTACGTATTTCATGCTTTTTATATTATTACATTTCTGGCCATCGTTAACCTCTTCTAATGAACCAATTGAGATGAAATGCAATTCACTTAGCCAAAGAATAATAACTTAGCTAATTAGCTAATAATAACAAATAACTTAGCTAATTAGATTAACCAAAGAACTAACTAGCAATGAAGTAAAGAAGACTTTTTCTATTTTCTAAATGGGTTGGAAAAACAATATGGAGGAAATTGGAACTAAATCTATGAGTGTTAGTCGATTCACTCTCAGCCATTTTAGTCACATTCTGCAGCATATTACAACAAATTGCCACACAATCATCCTCGCATGAACGTGAGTACGATATTGCTTTTTCTGAAATACCTTACCTACCACATCGAACGGATTGGTTCGGTTGTAACCCATTATTTATCCAAGAACATACAAATACGTAAAGCATTTTAAGATTAACGTGCGTTGCAATAACGACAGAATTCTCAAAATGAAGAATGCAGCAATTTTTTTTGTGATATTTACTTTAATGTTACATTACGAACAAGAACCAAGGAATTTATAAAGATAACCCAGAAAAGAAGTGTCAATGAAAGCATACTTCATTTTCTAAATTACGAACTTCTCATTTGTTCACACCTTACATTTTAAAACACTGACGCCCAAGTATGTGCGTGTCTACAAGTATTTGTCTGACACTTCACACCGTGCAAAACACTGTCGAAACAGCATTCAGTTAGCTTAGCATCACTTCGTTTCGCGCATTTTGCTACAATAGTTTTACTGCGAAGTCGAGATGTATTAACAGTTTCAAATTACCCTTTCGTCAACATAAATCACGCACAAGCTAATTAGGTTTCTATTGCGAGCACACTCGCAACCCCAACAAAACGAAACCCATTCCAACGAGCCTCGAGCGAGGCCTTCACACTGTCGTCCAACCCCTCCGACTTTCCTCCGGAGAGAGCGGTGCTCTCTCCGCTTTGCACCCGACTGTCCATTAGATAATGAAGCCTGGTGCGGCCTCTTTCCTCGCCGCGGCACGCAAAGAATGCAATTTGGCAAGTGCTTAACTGGATTTTAGTTGGCTGCTCTCTCGGGGGCCTCCGCGGGAACTTAATATCAACGGGCTTGAAATATGGAAGTGCGAGCTCCGCTAGTCTTCGGTTGAAATAACCCCCGAGAGTAACGAGGCGAGCAGTGGCCGCGACCGGGGCGAGAGGGCTTTCGGAGGGAGAGAGACGGAGGGCGTTCCGTGCAACGGAGAGGTTGCAGCGAGAGAGAGAGACGGGAGATGGAAGACGGAGCGGACGCCGAAAGGGTGAAATGGGTGTCGAGTGAGGACGAGAAGCGCGATTTCTCAGGCGGGGTGAGAATGGTCGGAGAGTAACGGACGCACAAGAAAGGAAAGAGGGGGATGGAAAGGGAATGGATAGGGATAGGGCGTAAAAGGGTTCGAGAGAAGTGGCTCAGGGCATCAACTGTTGTCACTGCAGTGCCTCCGACCGGTAGGCCCTAGGTTTGAGTCCCCATGGGGGCAGGATTTTCCACACTAGCTTGTTAGCAAGGTCGGGTTCAGGCGCTGTCTGGAGGAGAATTCTAGCCTCCGGCTGCTCTTATCGGTAGTCTATTCATACCAGGCGAGGGCCGGAGCAGTACCCTAACAAACGGGCCACGGACCGCGCGCAATTTTTCCTACCATTCCTTGCCCTCTCCTATCCCTACTTACACACACAATTCCTTGCACCACACTCCTACATACGCAGGGAGACCGGTCGGAAGCACAGAACTTATCTCAGCTGGGACGGTGCCCTGCTGGGGGGAGAGATACGTGATAAGAGTGATCCCCGCTAGCCGACGGTAGGTCGGCGCCGAACCTCACCATCCAGCGGAGAACGGTCACAGCCACCTCTCGCAATAAAACATGCACTACACTCACGGTACTAATGACCTTGGCTGTTGATGCGCCTGGTATCAGCAATCAATCAATCAACGAACCAACCAAGCAACGTAATGAAGATGTGATGGGCGTTTGGAATACATCTGTGTTGGTGCCGATATCAGTAACACGGACTTGGAACAACAGACCTACGGATGTACAGATAATCATGAAAAAATGGCGTGAAAGAAAAAAAGGGAAGGAGATGCAAAAGCTGAAAGATGGAAAGAAAGAGACAATACACGTGGAATTACTGTGAGAGAGAATTCTTAGAGAGAAAACGAGAGTGAAAAATGTGGTTCTTACATCAAAAAAAAGAGAGAGAAAAAGAAACAAATTATTTCTTTTGGCATATATAAAAGACGCTCAAGGGAATCATGAGAAGTAAGTATGGATCCACTATCAATATTAGTAAAAAATATTATGTTAAAGGCTTGAACAAAAACTAAAATGAATATTGGGAGTCAATTTTCATGTATTGGATAGCTTTTCAGCAATAAAGATAACTTGGCCTGAATGCTTTTGAAACGATTGAGGCGACTAGACTGAACCAGTGCGGCTGTAGTAGTACCAGCAAGAAGCTTCAGAAAGGCAGACAGTGCAATCGCACGAAGTTAGTAGGACGTGTCGGAATAAAACGGATTAGGTTAGTACGCGCGACTTGGCGGCGACAGAGAGCACGGGCGACGGCGTAATGGCGCCGGCCACCGCAAACGCAGGGCGCTGGAAAATCTGGAGCAGACCGCGGGCGCGGCAGCGAGAACTGCGGGAGTACGAGATGGAGGGGAACCGAGTGCAATGAAACGGTGCGGCGCGGAGCGGTGCGGTGTGGTACGGGGCGAGGCGTGTTGGAGCGAGATGGGTGGGGCGGGGCGGCTCGGCATGGAGCGGGGTGATACGAGATGACGTTGCGCGATGCGGGGCGGGTCCGACAGAGCGGAGAGGGCTCGAGCAAGATGGCGTGGCGCGGGTCGGAGCGAGGGAAGCGGGGCGTAGAAAGGCAAGGCGGAGAGATGAGGATCTGAGCGGGGCGGAGCACGGTGGTGCGGAGAGGGAGGGGGCGGGGAGGAGAGGGGACGGGGAAAGCGAGGCGGGGCGGGGCAAGGCGAAGCGGGGAGGATCTGAGTAGGGCCGAGCGCGGTGGAGTTCGGTGGAGCGGAGCCGAACGGGTCAGGGCGGGGAGGAGAGGGAGAGGCGGGGCGGGAAGGAGAGGGGGCGGGGCAAGTCAGAGCAGGGAGGATCGGAGCGGGGCGCAGCGCGGTGGAGTGCGGTGGGCGGATCGGAGCAGAGCATAGCGGGGCGGGGAAGAGCACAGTTGGGCATGGACTCGTGGCACGGCACGACACGACACGACACGACACGACACGACACGACACGACACGACACGACACGGTACGGAGCGGTGATCGGGAGCAAAGAGAGAGGAAAGCGAGTGGCACTGCGCAAGGCTGCGGAGAAGGGGCGGAGACGCATGCAATACGGTTAGCTGAGTACAGCGGGGTTAGCAAGGATTTGAGATGAGTGACTGGTCGGGCTGATTAGTGGTGACAGTAGTGATGGGTGGACAATGATTGTGGTGGGTGGCGACGATGATAGGTGGATTGGTAGTGACGATATGGATGTTAGTTGGCGGAAAGTAGTGGAGTTGAGAGTAGCGATGAAGGCGGTTGTGCTATGCAGGCAATTGGGTGGCAGTAATGGTGGTGGGTGTCGACGGCAGGTGTACAGACAGGACAAGCGCTTGAGAGGAATTCCGTGGGGCTATTATAACGTATGGATGATGAAGCGACGTGTAGCATCGACGGTGATGGTTTGGCTAGGGTACAAGGAAAAATTTTATAGCGACAAATATAAATTTACGGAATGGTCAGGCGGTTCATTGATCTATGTGTCAATGCCATACGTCGACCACGACGTAAACAACGCGTATGCTTGAGAGACAATGCCGAGTGTTTGAAAGAGAATATTCGCTTTGTGCGAAAATAGGGTCCGTCAGCAAGGAGAGCGACCTAGGGACAAAAGCAGGGGCAGAAACGGAGCAGAAAGACAAAGGGAGGAGCGAAATCGCCAGCGGTGGTAGCACTGCGAGGAGCTCCAGAGTGTACATTGCGATGGAGACGAAGATGGCGACAGCGCTCGAGAAATGGGGGCGCCGTTGCCAGCAGCGGCGGCGACGAGGGTGGCGGCAGCGACGGCTGGCTCGCAAGATGGGAAGAGAGAAACCGCACCCAATGTGTTACCATAGTTACCATTTATCAGCGGTCCCTCGCGCCCGCCCCGCCCCGCCTCCTCCCCGCTCCGCTCGCCGCAGCCGCCGACGCCAGGGCAACATGGCGCGGAGAGCGCCGACGACTGCGGGTGAAGGTTGTGAAGTCTATGGTGTCGGAAAGAGAGAGCGAAATAGTTTTGGAGCAACTTGTTGTTCCAGACATGAGCGTACACTGGCAGCTTAATGAAATAAAAAGATGAATTTTAATTTGCAGTTGAGAAACTATAAATTTACTATAAATTGGCCAGGGTTTCGTTGGAATATGAAGACTAGATTGGAATTGATGAGTATACTAGATAAATCGGACGGTGCAGGGATTACAGACTACGCTGGGTGTGGAAATGATTAATGAAGTGGAGGAGATGTATTGCGTAGATATATTATGGTGCGCGAAATGTGGGGTTGGAGGAACATGCGGATATAACAGGAAGACTAATGAGGCGTTGGCAATATGGAATAATTCTTCGATTAGTTTAACAAGAAAAAACTGTGGAATAAATAACATTGAAAATTTGATAACATTGATGGTTAAATTAATAAAACTTTATTTGAAGTATACTTTAATAGTAATGTTTGTTGCTATTTTAATAAATTGTATATTAATATGTTTAACAACACTTGTTTTATTACATAATATCCACACGTATTCTGAACATAAGCTTTGTTTCTTTATTAATGTTAACGAGTAGTAAATGAAAAGGATACACTAAAAAAATAACTCGATCAAATAAACTTTTAAGCAAACACCACACTCGATGTAGTGCGGCTTTGCGATCCAGTCAATCACAAAAATTTTTTTTTTTAACATTCAGGCTATCTCAAAGCCCACGCCCTTAACGGAAGCGGGGAAATTCGAAAATGACTGCGGATATTCTACATTCAGACCGGATCAAACAAACGATGGCAGCCGAAGCGAATAAACCGGAAAAGCAGAAAGGCGTCAGAAAACCAAAAGCGTCGACCGAGAAAAAAGGTACTTCTTTTTCCGTCCTCACCCTCCGTCGTCGTCGTCCTCAGCGCGTCTCCTCCTCGTCCTCTGTCTCCGGCAATCGATACGACGCGGGCACGACAACACGTCCGCCAGCCAAGATTCCCCGCGAGATACGGCGTCGCGTTGAAGACAATGCGCCTGCGATTGTGATTTTTCACAGAACTTCACCGTCCTCCCGCTCTCTTCCACGAAAGGTCAATACGCAGCACCAACATGGCTGACAACGCATTCAGAATTCTTACGAAACAGTCTTCGCCGTTACGTTCGGTTTCGATCGTTCCAAACACTCACTCAAGTTGTTGGCGTAACCGGGTTTTTAACGTGAAAAAGCTTCTACGCGACGCATGTGGGAAATCTTTTATAATCATAAATAATGTCGCGTAACACGGTTTTAAATTGTGTGAGCAACCGCTCCTGTTTCGGCCGACTACAAGAGGCCGCAGCGTAATCCATAAATGGACTCTTAATAAATATTCATTAGTTAAGAAAATAAATTATTACTTGTAAATAGGGCCAGCTGTTACTCTTACGCGATACGTCAGTCAAAAGGATCACCCGAACGTTAAGCGGTCATACAGCGGTGAATTTCCCTTTATGCACGAGGATTTGGCGCGTAGAACCGGCAGTCTGTTATCTCGGCGGCCCCTTTCACGTGGTCTGTTCGATTCGGCGACAATTTGCCTCTGCTTTGCGCGGAGGCAGAAATCGCTACGTCGCTCCACAAAGTCGGCTGTAGTCTGCACTGTGGGGAATACATCGAAATTCGATCGATCGATGAGGCTTTTGCGGGTGCGGCCAACGACAGCTGAAGGATGGCGCGTTACCCAAGCGAGGGGTGTCGCAAGGTCCGATGATTGACCCACATTCCCACCCGCGCTCCCGCCTTTGCCGTAGCCATCGGCGCTAATGCCCACCTTATTGAGCCGAAGTGTGGCAACTCGTGGAGGCAACGGCGGAGGAGGTGGAGGCCGCTGGGAATGACGTGGGGGTGGTGGTGTTAACTCAGCGCGAGAGGAGGGAGGTACTGGACTGGTGAGTACGGTAGGCATAGGAGCGATGTAGGATTTTTTGGGTCTGGAGAAAAATGGGGCAGAGAAGGTTGCGGGAACGAAGGAATAACAAAATGATGTTGATGATGTGTTAAAATTAGAACAGAGGTGGAAGGAAACATAGTAGTAGCGTTGAGGTGAGCGAAATGGTGGAAACCAAATTCTGTGAGTGAAGTAACACGGAGAGGTCAGGGAGAGAGAGAATAGGGACGACGAACGACGGAGAGGAGAATAAAGGGGGCGGGAATCAAGAGGGTGAGAATCAAGGAGGGAAACAAGAGGGTGAGAATCAAGGAAGGAAACAAGAGGGAGGGAATCAAGAGGGAGAAGCCTCAATAGAATCGGGGGAAGCTGATCGGTGATTGGGAACCAGCAATGGAGTGGGAGTGGGGAAGACAAAGTGAGAAAAGCGGAGCAGGGGAGGTGAGAGCGAGGCAAATTTGCAGTGGGTGTTGGGCCAGGGGTGGCGTACAGCTGAGGTGCGTACGGACGTAGTAGGGAACGGAGCACGGATGACACTAACTGACGGAGACGGAGTGGCAGATATGTTTTTATGTACATTCTCTAAGGTTAGAAAGAGAAGAAGCCCCAACTGACGCGCCACTGGGCAGGCTGACTCCCGGGCTTTTGGCGGAACAGAGCAGTAGAAGGTGCAGAATAGCAGAGGAGGTGGGAGTAACAGAATCGGCCTGCTTCAACCACCACTTTCGTTCCGCCTCCTTTTCCACCTGCAGATTATTTTGAAGCAACAAGCTTGTGCAACGCAAGCCTCACTTTCATTACGTCACACCTTCCGGCTCTCTACACTTCAGTCTTAAGTAGTCCCCACACTCTAGTTGTGCACTTGATGGCCTTAAGGTGGGACTTGGACTTGCCTTTAAATGCTGAAAATCGACGATCCACATGCGTAATAGCATAAAGCTTTTAAGGGTGTGTAATTTATGTGGTGAGAAACTCTAGAGTTGAGAGCGTAATCATCACATTCACCTTTGCGAGAGAAATGGTGGCTTTCAGCGCAAGTAAAGTACTAAATACCGGGAAATACTAACATTTATGGAAAACGTATGCGCAATAACGTTTGAATAGGTATTTATTAAAAATCAAATTTCCATTTATGTTTTTTAGAATGGCCCAAACGTGTATGATTTCATGCATGATTTCTATTTAATTACCAAAAGTAAAATGTGTTTATTGATTTTTCAGTATTATTCAAGTTTTAATAATGTAGTATTTAGTGACACCGTCGTAATAATTATTTTCATTTTTAATAAAATTATTAGATCGTTAATTGTTGGCTGAAATAAAAGTATGCTAACAACACTAATGCGTAAGTTTAAATTGAATTTTCACGCCTATATTATTTTAAATTATTTAAAATATTAATATTTTTATTAATTGATTAATGTTTTATGAAATATGTCTTTTATCATGCGCACTAATTTACCACGTATTGCTGTTAGAAAGTCTACACTTAACCTGTGACACCAAATTCTCCGCCATTTTTTTACGCAACATCGATAGGTATTCACCCGCAATTAAAAACCGAAGCAACGAAAACTCTAGGAGCAAGCCGGCATGAAATTGCTCGCAATGCGAAGGACGTGAGTCCGATGTACTTCGATGACCAGGTGCCCCCTTTTCACGGTCTTTGCGTCTCGCCCCATGGCACCGCCTCCCTCTCAGTCTGCTTCTGCCAGAACCCGGATAGAAAGACGCAACTTCCCACGGTGGCCTAATGCTCCTTATTACACTTTGTTAGCTTATTAAAGATGCTATCGTTCTGTGGCGGGGAGTGATTGCTTAACCGCACCCAGCGTGCTCTGCATTGGAAGCACCCTCCTGACGCCGTCTAGTTAAATTCTCCGTGGGCGGTCTTTTAAATGTCGACGAGGTCACTAATACTTATCGATATTGCCCTGCTTGAGTTTCTCTTTTACCAGTTTTGTGTAATTATGAGCAATAAGGTAATAAATGGCGGTAGTTTTCAAAGGATTTGGGCTGGGTTGCGGGGTTTAGAAAGTGTCTTGAGAACCCACCAAACATGGTGGAGTAATTTGTATTTTAGATAAAAAAAATTAAACCTTGTGTCACGAAATTTTGTTCAAACAAATGTCGATAATACTCAAATTATTATATCAAATTAAATTCATAGCTTTGGAAAGCATTAAAAATTAAGAATTTTCTTCTGAGTTTATTATTAACTTCATTCTATTGCGAATGTTATTAAAGAGGCTTAATATAAATTTCTCGCTGAGATACTTTGACAATTATGTGGTATTATATTGATTTTCTGTAACTTTATAATTCAACGTTCCTGAATTATGTTACAAGAAAGTACAAAAATATTCTACGATTTAAGCGTTATAACTGTTATCAAAATATTAGAATTATACTATTGGTAAATAAATAAGTAAACGGATCTCTAAATATTTCTACTCAAACATTAATACATTAAAATTAACTTATTTATGATAATACCGATTAGCCAATATTTTTAAACGCAAAAGATTAACCCATGTATACAAAACTAAATAAATATTTTCGTCAAAATATATAATCTGATTACAAATAATCATCATTATAATCATATCATACAGTTGACTCATATGATTTTTCAAAAGTGGCGTCATGAAAATTGATTATTTTTGTATTTAACACCAGTTATTCAATGATAGTCTTTAGCGATATGTACGACAAAAAATGTTCACAACCATTAGAAAATAAGATATATTTCATAGTCTTTCGACATTAAATAATGCTTCTTCTCAAAAATAGGAGATCTCTTCAGATCACGAACAATATCTAACTACATAGTTGGCTAGAAAAAACTCGTACTTTTTTCTGTATAAGTCTGCCAATATTGCTTATCGTAAATATTGTTATATTAATTGTATCCTATTCACTATTAAAATTGATTCAAGAAACACAGAAGCCAGCAAAATCACGAGAAGCAGGAGGAAAGACAGGTCGTTATCAGGGGTAAATACCGGAGGCCGGCGAATATTTCAGATTCCTTCAAGTTTCGGGTTGACGAGCAGATTTCTGATTCTCGAATGGTCTTTATCAAATTTCGCTCATTGCACCTTGATTCAGTGCGACTTCTGGTCCCTCATTCTGTCTCGCGCTCATGAACTTCCGCGTCAGTCGCCGCCGCCGCCGCCGCCGCCGCCGCCGCCGCCGCCGCCGCCGCCCCCACCCCGTCTCCTTGCACAGCTGTCGCCCAGACGTCGCACCGGACCCTTCGCCGGTAGTGGTACGAAGAAATTAGCGCTAGCGAAGGGGTGCTAACTAGGCCCCTAATTTCGCTTCTTACAGCAATTTATTGGTTATGAAAATAATAATGTGACATGCTTATGTTCTTGCAAAGACCAGTGGATTCAACACACTTACACTAACATGCACTACACTACCACATATTACGGAAGACCGGTCGGGAGCTTAGAGATTGTCCCGGCTGGGGTGGTGCCCCGCTGGTGGGAGAGTCCTGGTTAGGGGGAAGCCCCACTAGCCGACGGTAGGTCGACGCCGGATCTCGCCATCCAGCGGGAGAAGATCACCGCCATCTCCCGAGAAAAAACATGCACTACACTAACGGGACTAATGACCAAAGCAGTTGACGTGCCCGGAAACACGAAAAAATCAATCAATCAAACCAGTGGATTCGAATTATTGGTGGGGTTCGAATTATTGGTGGTACTAAATAGCTCAGTTAATTATGGGCAATTTATTGGTTATGATATGAAAATAACGATGTCACATTCTTATATTCTTACAAAGAACAAGTGAGGTCAACTGTAAACCACCCGAGATCAAGGGTGTTTCCTAAATACTCAGCAATTTGTATCAATTCCATAACAATTCTAATCAGACTAGTATATTTGAAACAATAATTAAGTAACCCAAACAATAAATATGCATTGTACCTGAAAATACTCGGCACGGTATAGTTTTAATGTAAAATCATTCTTAAAGCGGCAGATGTATCACGAAAATTGCAACATTTGTTTTAAATCCAATTAGAGTACGTTAATTCACGTGAGTAGAAGAAATAGTTTCGAAAATAATTTTTCAAAATTAAAAAAAAAAAATGTTCGACACCTACGGTAGCTATTAACAACGTTCAGATCTCAAATGTCGTCAAACGTTCTTTTTATTGCTTTCTAATTAGATATCTCATGATATTCAACACTTTTTTTAGTGTAAGTATAGTCCAATTTTCAAATCTGTATTGCAGTCTTCAATACATGTAAATTCATGTAGCTAAATTACTATGTAAGATTTTAGAAATCTGAGAAACACCGTCCACTGATGTTTGATTTTATATTTGCATTTATCCCACGTCAAGTATGGCGACCAAAACGTTGGCAATACCGTCTCCAAACAATCAAGATAAAATTGACTCCAGTCTCAAGAGCCATTATCTTCAAATTAATAAGTAATAGCCAATATTTCAATTAATCGTTTCCTGATTTGAATACAGTGCTGAAAATTGTTTTAAAAGTGTGAACTTAAAAAAGAGTGGTTTGAGCGACGTGTGTCGAAATTTCAACGCGTATTGTCGATCTTTTTGACTAATGTATAGTATTTATATTAAAGAATTCACACTCAGTCTGACAAACGTTCACAATCAAAATAGTGAATGTAAAAAATTTGAATCCATTGTTTTTAAATAATTTGTCTCAATTTCTTTTATTTCTGAACAAAAACAACTTAACTAATTATAATTGCTTCCGTGCCCTTTGCCATGTCTTCATTTTACATAAATAGAATAGTGTTCACAATCAGCCTCGCAAATTCATGTTTCACAGGTACATTGACGTCTACATCACTTCAACTAGCACAAAAGAGCAAATTATGTCACACACAAGTCTAAATTGTCGCTTGTCATGCGATTTAAAACATTTTTGTAAGAGCAATATTACAGTATCGTTGCCGGGGCACCGCATTCCCACGGTCAATTCGGTACATCCCCAGGTGGAACAGCTTTTTTAACTTAATGATATTAACGCCGACAGTTGCGAACTAGAGTACAGGAAATAATCGCAGTTGATGTAATGATACATTAACTAAAAAAATCGTGTTGTCACCGACACATATTTTTATGTGAAATGGTATTCCTAGTATGATTCCATAACATGCAATTATCGTTCAAAATGTAATTGTAATTTTTTTATGTTGAAAATGAGTATTTCCTCTTCATATTTATGTGTAACTCTAACAGGAATTTCTTTAATTCTTCACGATGAATTTCGTGAAATTCTATTCGTATGCTTTTTCATCCCTTCATAAAGAAGATAAATTAATCATCCTATTTTATTCTAAAATAATTATTTTCGAAAACTTTTTTGCAGTATTTTTACATTTTTTTAGGATTTACTAACAAATTTACGCCAAAGATCTATTTCTGAAGAATAACTGAGCAGTAATGAGAAAATGTAGTGTTCAAGGGTCTCACGATTCAGAAATTGTATTTAACGAATCGTGTATGTAACGAACACACTTCGAGATTTGAACGACAAATAAATATTTAAAACGTTAACTCAGAAGAACAATTAAAAGAAAAGGTCAGGCTTGGCATGACTAAATTTTCTCAATTCTCTAATTACAATAAAGTTATCTCTTGAAACGTCAAGTAACTTCTAGCGCTCATATTCAAAAATAATACATAGTCGACTCAACGAAAATAAATTGATACCTTAAGAAGAAGTGATAATTTTGAAAAAACAACCTTACAAAAGCAATACTTATTAACATTGAAAAATTTTATTAAAATTATAATATATTCAATTAGAATTGTTTCCTTACAGTGTTTTTACATCGTTGTTTATTAATAGTTCATTATAAAAAAGTATCCTAGACGTTGAATTGGATGCCGAGTTTGATAATCACACTAATATTGCAATAACATACAATAAGAATATCGCAAAAGGTTTTATTTATATAGTGAACATTTTAAATATATTACATTTGACTCGTCATCCTGAGAAAAATAGTCTGGTTTTGTTGATAGTTATATCATGTAACCTTAAGAATTCTTATTACGAAATTATTATTGTTATTATTATTTGTTACAAAACTGTTCTTATTTCGTAAAGTTTCACTCACATAATTCCAGTGAATAAAATATTTTGATTGGACTTATCAAGATTAGAACTAACGTGGAGCGATGCACACAAGAACAACCTAAAGCAGCCACACTCAGCCTCTATTACAAATGTCGAATTGTTATAAGTACATAATTTCACTAACGGTTTGAAACTTGCCGATAAGTCCGTGAGACGCGTGGCGACAAGTGGACTTAGCTCTAAGCTTCCGACCGGTCTCCGGCATGTGTGGTAGTGCAGTGCATGTTAGCGTGTGTGTGTAAGGAATGAGGTTAGGACAAAGAAGAGGAAGGAAAGATCGCGCGCGATCCTTGGCCCGTTTGTTAGGGTACAATTCCGACATTCGCCTGGTGTTAATCGGAGAAACCACGGAAAAATAACGATCAGAGCAGCCGGCCGCTAGAATTCTCCTCCAGACAGCGACTGAATTCCACCTAGCTGACAAGCTAGTGCCGAAAATCGGTACTCGAACCTAGGAGCTCCCGGTCAGATGTGCTGCAGTGACATCAGTTGATGCACTGAGACACCGCTCCTGGTGCAAATAAGAGAATTTGAGCAGTCGCTGGCGGGGTTCACCTGGGTGTTACCGCGCGCTCTGGGGCCTGAACCGGAAGCCGGCCATTTGGCTTTGGCATTGGGGCGGGCGAGGGCGCGGGGGCGGGTGCCGGAGCGTCGCGCGTAGCACAATGGCGCGCTGACAGAGCGGGAACGCCTTTCCTGCTCCACGCCCCGGCCTACACTTCGATTAAAACATGAAGTCTAATAAGAATACGTGTAATGAGAGGTACGGGAAATCGGAGAACCCCGACAAAACCTGCCGCGAACCCGCTTTGACAACCACACATTCCTCCTGAAACCACCAGCATTTGATTCCCGGCACACAGAGGTAGCAGGCGAGTGATTTCACCACAATACTTCGATTAAAACAGTAAGTCCGTTGAAACTTGCCCTGTGCAGACGCAGTCATCCAATCGGGAGTTTGAATGTAAGCATAGTGACGTTCAAGCTCTCGGTTGGATGACACCGTGACAGCTGACCAAGTGTCAATGGACGCACTGATTTAATCAAAGTGTAGTTGTGAGATCACTCGCCTGCCACCTCTGGGTGCCGGGAGTCAAATGCTGGTGGTTTCAAGTGGAATGTGTGTTCAAAGCGCGTTCGAGGCAGGTTTTGTCCGAGTTCTCTGGTGTCCCGAACCTCTCATTGCACGTCTTCTTATTCACACTCGTCATTTGTATTATCTATGTTACCAATTTTGTTTGCGTCCAGACGTTGGAAGAAAACTATGCAGCCTCCAGCCATGTGATTTGGTACTCACGTGTTGCGAAATGGAACAGCAATTTTTTTATATTTTTGATTTGTTAAAAACTATTGTACTGTGAATCGTATACAATATACTATACTATCGCAGAATTTGTGAAGACTTTCTGTTAAAATATTTAATTTATTGTAGTGTTTTGAGAGAGTATTTTATGTGTTGTTCATGAGCAGTGTGCGCCCTCTTTTTATCGTAAACCGCATTGTGAGCTTTTCTTCAGCAGAATTTTTGTTGTTACAGGCATCATCACAATGACCTATATATCAAACTCAATCGTCCACTCCAGGTATGGGTATATGTTTAGGAACTGGCATAATATTAAAATATAGCCCTTGCCTGACGGAAAACGCTAACTTCTGGAATCTTCCAGAATCCCTCTCACTTTTTTTCAATTTCACTGTACTTGACTGCAATACATGATTCCAATTTCCAAAGTCATTTCCTCCGTCCATATCACTCATTGTCTCTTTCTTTCTTTACCTTCCTTCTTCCTTCTCTATTCCCCTCTCCCTCTCCTTCCCTCTCTTTCTCCCCCTCTCTCCCCTTCCCACTGTTTCTCTCCGTCTCTCCTTCCCTCTCTTTCTCCCCCTCTCTCTCCTTCCCTCTGTTTCTCTCCGTCTCTCCTTCCCTCTCTTTCTCCCCCTCTCTCTCCTTCCCTCTATTTCTCTGCGTCTCTCCTTCCCTCTCTTTCTTCCCCTCTTCTCCCTCTCTCTATTTATTTCCAAACGCGTAGTTTCTTTTTCTCATATTCCCACTGCGAGCGTCGTAGCTGCCTTCGCGTCACCACCAGCGCCGGAGCCGCCGTCACCGCCGTTCGTCGATAACTTGTTAGCCCACGGAAGCGAGGGCGCGTTTTTGTCTCCGTCCTCCCCCACCTACCTCTCGTCCTCGTCCCTCGCCCCCCTACCCCCTCAGAGCAGCCGCTTCCTCCGCGGGTGTCCAATGGCCGGGCCGACATTATCTGCGATCGCTGCCCGAACTGAACGCGCGCACCTTCAATAGCGACATTTCCTCTCGCCCCCGCCCCCGCCCGCGCGTTTTTCTGCCTGGCTCATCATCGCCGCCGCTTGCTCCGCCCTGCCCCCCTCCCCGCCCTGCCCTGCCCCGCCCCACAATTCCACCCGCCTCGCTCGACTCCGCTTCGTGCAGCGCTCAGGTCCCCGACTTCGTTGTCACTGGCTAGGAACAACGTGGGCAGGATGGAACATGTTCATGGTACACAAGTTCAATTAATTTTGTTCATCACTTACTTTTTTTAAAATATTTAATACATTAGTTAGAATCATATATTTGTATCTAAAAAGGATGACATTGTAGATGTATTTCTAGAAAATTGGTACATTACATTTTTTAAATGACTGCCTGAACGCAAATTGAAGTACTGAATTAATTTTAAAAAAATATTTATTGTGGATAAAACCTAGAAAAAAAATATTCGCACAGTCACGTAAGTAGTAACAATCGTGACTTCAATGTTTTGGCATTGATTTTTTAAGAGTTCCTTTTTATTCCCGTTCCACCCGCCTCACACGACTCCGCTTCGTGCAGCGCTCAGGTCCCCAATTTCGTTGTCACTGGCTAGGAACAACGTGGGCAGGATGGAACATATTTGTGGAGTTCATGTTCAATTCAATTTTTTCATGACTTACATTTTTAAAAAAATATTTAATTCATTAGTTAGAAGTATGTATTTGTAGCCAAAAAGGGTGACTTACATGAATGTTGTAGTGTATTTCTAATAATATTCGTACAACATATCTTTTTTTTTACATGACCGCCTGAACGCGAATTGAAATACTGAATAAAATGAAAAAATATTTAATGTGGACAAAACCTAGGAGAAAAAATATTCGCACAGTCACGTAAGTAGTAACAATCGTGACTTCAATGTTTTTGGGATTGGTTTTTTAATAGCTTGTTTTATTAGTACCAAATTTTCGAATTTCAAAATATGTGCGCTATTACTTTAGAAAAATTATAATATTTTAAAGCTTTTTGCTGTATTTATTTGCCTTAATTTTATTACATTTTCCAAAGTTTCTGTAACGCCACTAACTGATATAGCAATGTAATAAATAATCAACTGGTTGTACTAAAATTATTTCTAAATAGAAGTAAATGTTAACACTGGTGTAGAAATTATATTGGAGCATTGCTTTCAAAATTTTATTCAACATCCCTAATAAAAATTGTTTTATATAATGTTGGCCGCGCTAATAGTGTCGAAAATTTTGTTTTATTATTAACAACCAATGACAACCGTTCAGAGACAGACAATCTAATGCGAGATAGTGGAGTCCCACCCCCCTCCCCTCCCTTCCACTCCACTGAGCTCACGTGCCTTGGACCTCTGGCAGCGCTAAAAGAGATCAATATGTGTCGCTGTCACTCTGTCCTCCGACATAAAAAGGTCTTCAGAGTGTGTTTGTAGCTTCATTTTCCCTTGCGCAATGTCCTGTGGCGCGGATTGGAGCATCCCGGATGTGACACGAACACAATTTTTCTGTCGCCTCCGTGAAATGAACGAGTGTGGAACACGAGTTTTTACGCGTGTTTCTGTGTAAAAAAAAAGATCCCAAGGAGAAATGGATGCTATCATAAGTTTGTAGCTGTTTACGACCTAATATTTTGTGTAAAAGAGTTTAATCGTTTCTTCATCACTGTGCGGGGCAGTAAATATGTTCGCGTTAACGTGTTTAAGCCGTTGTTAAGTCAATGTGATGCGAGTTTCGTGGTCCGTATGGTGTAGGAAAGTGTAAACAAGCGTGTTTACTAGTTAACTATCAAAGATTTATTTTTTAGTCAATAGCATTGTAGTGCTTGAAAGTAAATCTGCTCAGATACTTAAAGAAAAACTTAAATTTCTAAAATAATTCTTTTCTACTTTTGAGTTCGTACCCTCTCTTACAATTAATCCTTTCATATTAGTTCTGAATAGGAAAATTTCATGATTTAAATTTTACCGAATGCATTTTTGAATCTACTTTATATTGTATTATTTTTAGATAAAGTTCTTTTTCTCAGAAAAGATTAATACTTTACAAAATATTTTTTGTTAATAAAAAATAAAGGAATAGTATTAAGTAAAGAGTTATCAAGTAATTTGTTTAATTATGAACATGCGAGTATACTTTTGAACAATTGGCTTAATAAACACAAGACGACACCTACACTACAAAATACGTATGATACATGTACGCCGTTTCGGTATCGGAACATTTCTTTTTTTTCTCTGAAATCTTTTATGAACGTATTCGCCCTCGTTTGACCAGCCAAACATTTTTTCTACATAACTGTCTTAATTTCAATGATTTCCTGCGATGAAAATCATTAATCATTACTTGTCATTTTGAAGTCAAAACATCTTCGATTTAGATGCGTCCAACATATGGAAGTTTAACAAAGTTACATGGCTTGTATCTTTCATTAATTCAACATACGTTATCCAACATGAAAACAAACAGATCTAGTGAATTAACCAAGATTTACACGTCAGCCAACAAGAGCGAAATCTCTTGGAAATTCTCTGGTATTGACGAAACAACCGTTCGTTGAGCAAACACGAAGTTGGGAGGTTGACTATTAACGTCCCTCTTAATAATTTACTCGACCCACAATCCTCTGCAGGGAAGCAGACCACCCCATCGCAGTCGCTCAAGGAAACTCGTCGGCCCTCCTGAGAAAGAAACGTCAACCGCGGTTTTTAAGTGCCGCCCATTACTTACAGTGGTCTTCACAATAGGAAATCCAATTGCTCACGCGGACGCGGGGCCAAATACGGGGACGGTTGTTCCTCGCGCGTGACGTCGGCATCCATCACCTCGACGGGCGACGGGCGACGGGCGACGGGTGTTGGCCGAAGGGCGATGGGTGTTGGGTGTTCGGAGATGGGAGATAGGTGTTGGGCGATGAACGTTGGGCGATGGGCGTTGGGCGTAGAGGCGATGGGCAGTGTGCATTGGTTATTGGGCGTTGGGGGATGGGCGTTGGGGGATGGGCGTTGGGGGATGGGCGTTGGGGGATGGGCGTTGGGGGATGGGCGTTGGGGGATGGGCGTTGGGGGATGGGCGTTGGGGGATGGGCGTTGGGCGATGGGCGTTGGGCGATGGGCGTGGGCGATGGGCGTTGGGCGATGGGCGTTGGGCGATGGGCGTTGGGCGATGGGCGTTGGGCGATGGGCGTTGGGCGATGGGCGTTGGGCGATGGGCGTTGGGCGATGGGCGTTGGGCGATGGGCGTTGGGCGATTAGCGTTGGGCGATGGGCGATGGGCGTTGGGCGATGGGCGTTGGGCGAAGGGCGTTGGGCGATGGGCGTTGGGCGAAGGGCGACGGGCAATGGATGTTGGGACATGGGCTTTGGGAGACGGGTGTT
The DNA here is from genome assembly GCA_011170035.1 of Teleogryllus occipitalis. NCBI lineage: Eukaryota > Metazoa > Arthropoda > Insecta > Orthoptera > Gryllidae > Teleogryllus > Teleogryllus occipitalis. The sequence continues at coordinate 236,210 of BLKR01009002.1, forward strand.
GAGCGATGGGCAATGGGCACTGGGCTATAGGTTAAGAGCAGAGGGTAATGAGGTATGGGAGCGACGGGTGCGACGAGAGTGACCCCAGCACGTCACATCAAATTTCAATCTGCGCCCTGGAAGAGGTGGCTCCGAGCATCAACCGATGTCACTGCAGTGCCTCTGAACGGAAGGTTCTAGGGTTTGAGTCCCGTCTATTAGCCGGATTTTCGACACTAGATAGCTGAGTCGGCTTCTGTCGCTATCTGGAGAAGAATTCTAGCGGCCGGCTGCTCTAATCTGTAGTTTTCCGTGGTTTCTCATAACAATACCAGGCGAATGCGCGAGCAGTACCCTAACAAACCGGCTACGAACCGCGCGCGATCTTTCCTTCCCTTGTCCTCTCCTATCCTTTACTTACACATTCACACACACTTGCATGCATTACACTACCACACATGCTGGGACACCTGTCGGGATCTTATAGCTTGTCCCACTTGAAGCGGTGCCCAGCTCCTGGCAGATACCTGGTTGGAGAAAACTCTGCTAGTTGCCGGTAGGTCAGTGCCGGATCTCGCCATTCAGCGGGGGAAGATCACCGCTACCTCCCGAGCAAAAGCCATGCACTACACTTACGGGGCTAACGATCTTAGCCGTTGACGCTACCGGAAGCATCAATCAAAACCAATGAAAAAAACAAACTGCGCCTGGAGTTGTGTGAGTGATGAGTGTGGGTATACTGTTTCTGTCACTGACGATTCACATCCTGGAGAGTTTGAATGATGCTATGGAAGAGTCATTCTTTTCTCTCTGTGGCTCTCATGGCACCCAGATAATTTGCTGAGATTCGTGCCCTGGAAAGTTTGTATGCAATGAGAGGATGTTTTGGTTGATAGATGATGAATCATGGGGGATTGACGATGGTGCGATGGGGCAGGTGATGGCGGCTGATGGCGAGCGACATATGATGGCTTAAGAGTGGGGTCTGACGAGTAAGTTCCCGCGAGGATAATACAACTCTTCAGAAATATGAATGAAGAAAGCATTCACTGTTAGAAGTCATTAGAGAAGAAGCACGATCAATGAATTTCATTACTTCTGCAGTTACTTGTTCCACCAATTGTACAAAACATTTTGCCAATGTGATTGTGACACAAAACGGTACGAAAACAATGTTTACTATTGTGGGATTGTGAACAAGTAAACAAAGTAAGAACAAAGTAACATGAAGCAATTACAGAAATTAAAATTGCAGTGACTTGGAAGTGAACGTTTCCAAACTGATACTGATTGCAATTTTCCTTACACAGTACAAGAATCCGTAATCATAAGTGTATGGATTTTATTGCGGTATTAAATATTTTCGCATTGTTCGTGCGTGGATTGTTTCATTGAAGGGTTTAACAAGTACCACTGTCCACAAATTGTTGTATAATGAAAGTAAAATTTCTCTTTCATACTGAAATTTACAGTCCCGTCAGTCCTTTTTTAATTTCATGTCTTTTTTGCCTACAGAATTAAGTACTGCTGGCTTTTAAAGTAATTGGGAGGGGAAAAAATCTCTTTTATTTTTTTTAATATTAGAAACAAACAAAGCTCAAAAGAATAAATGTTAAGTTGAAAATTACTTGCTTTAATTTTACTTTTAAATAAACATCTACCTCCAGATCAGAATTTCAAAACTGGAAGCGAAAGAAGAATTCTCAAAGGTTAACATTTTCATTAAACTAACTCGTTTTTTATGATAGCAAAAACGTGTACAACGATACCTCTGATAGTTTTAAATACGTCAAATATATTTTCTACTTACTATATAACAATTACTTCTTGTAAATTATACAGTAATTCAGTATTGCTTTCAACCAGTTACGTTATGATATCCGATTTTTCACAATTTAATTCTGAGCAAAGCTCTCAAAAACATCTCGCATCGTGCCTCATACACAGAGATACACATGAAACCATCTGTGTTCCCCGCTAATGGACTGAAATGCCTGCGAGTAAAAATTGAATAAATATTACATGAAGTGATACAATCCGTAAAAATGAAACTACTGACCACTTGCTACGGCAGTCATCTGTTAACAAGAAAATAATTACGTTAACAACTTTCTGCACCCGGATGCTCTTCACTGCACTTCAGCCCGAGTCCATTAAACTAAGCAATTATAGTTCAATTAAGGAACCGGCGAGACTTCAAGGCAGCGTCGACCCATCGGCGAGTACCCAATCTAGTTCGGAGCTTGGTAATTAGCACTTTGATGCCCCGCACGCTGATCTAATTAATTACTTCTTCTTACGAGATGCCCGACTGTTTTCTGCATCCGGATTCTTGCGGGTTAGCTTCCTCGTGATCTGACTGAGGCGTCTTGATGACTCATGTTGGGAAGGCGATACTAATCTACGGGACACCTGGCCCGAGTCGCTTCGCTTCCCACTTACGCCGAGGAAGCCACATTATTCTCCGAGGCATTACCGCTTTTCACTACCGGCACGGGGTGTATGAAAAGGACGGAACACGGAACGGTTCATTCAAGTGACCTGCAAGGTCGTGAGTTCACGCACCGTCGAGGAAATGTCTTTGGGAACAGCTCGCATGTCCGGTAATCGCCTAACTGATGTTGAAACATTGCGGAACCTTTGTTCCTACTCATAAGAATCACTTGTCTAGTGTTGAAACACCCTCTCGTTAATAAACTAGTAATTGCGAAAGATAGAATTATGACCCGTGTACGCACTTGTAGGAGTGAGATAGTTCAGTCTCACGATTTTTTAAACGACGATATTTCTATATTCACTGACGATATGTTTAATTCAGCAACTAGTCTTTAAGGTTTCATTATATTAGTGGTGCACAAGAAAAATCAGTAAACAAAGTTTTTCAATGATTAAATACCAGTTTTGTTTTATTCAAGCAGATATAGGAACTGGATAATTTCCTAACTGAAGAGCTTTTAAAGAATCGGAAATGACCGTCATGTAAGTAGAATGAAGGGAATATTTTATTTCTCTCAAAATAGCATAATAGATTACAAAAAAAATATATTTTTTAATGGTTAATAAAATAGACAAAGAACGTTTGGTAAATTATTACCTAATTCTTTGATTTGTACGAATATTTGGCTCTCAACAGAAGTTTTGAACAAGCACAACAAAATTTTTAAGCCTTTGAATTGAATTCTGAGATGTATTTTGTAACAATATCTAAAATATTTATCTCGTATAAGAAATATTCTCCAAGAAGGTGTCGGTGTTTTTCTGTAATTTAAGTCGAATTGAACTGCACCAACTTTGAAAATAAAAAATGTAAAAATGTATTATAAAATTTTATAGTTAATATGTATTATATCTTGCCTGCAATACGTGTAATGTTATGAGAAAATGAGAAGAGCAGAAATTACAACTCTGTAGTTTGTAAACATTACTGTTAAATTTAAAATTGTGCAAACCTAATATTTCCTAATTTAGCTTATTCATTTTTATGATTTCATTGTAAACATTGTACAAATTATCGTAATGATATATTAGTTAACATTGAATGACAGAAACGTGTAAATGGGTTTCAAGGCTTTGCCAACCAGTCAGAAAAGAAACGATGAAAGCGATTAAAAAGCAACAATTTTGATTTCTAATTATTTCCTTCAAAAGTTGCATTTTTCGTCTTCGAATAAAAAAACAATTGAGTTGTAATTATTTCCTTCCACATCTTCATTTTCGTCTTCGAGCTAACTCGCTCCTTCCCCGCCTCCCGCCTTGCGCCATCGCCCACCGCTTAAGCTTCACCACCGCGTTCAATAGAGCTGAAAACGGCGGAAGCACACCGACAGTTTCATAGCCTCCGCCGGTATTTGTTAACGCGTATTCGTGTCCCACGCACGAGGTCCCCAGTGCCGCCGCCAAGCGATGGAGATCAATACGGCGTCGCGACAGAAACGTGTACGCGAAGCGCGCGTCGGTGGCGGCGGCGTGGTAGAAGGATGCGCCGCGGCGCCGTCCGTGCGAACGCGCCTCGCGGCGTTCAGCGACACTAAGCAAATTCTTCTCTTCTTTCCTCTTCAACTTCTTCGTCTTTCAGTTCTTCATTCTCTTCAAGTTCTTCATTCTCTTCAACTTCTTCATTCTCTTCAAGTTCTTCATTCTCTTCAAGTTCTTCATTCTTTTCAAGTTCTTCATTCTTTTCAAGTTCTTCATTCTCTTCAAGTTCTTCATTCTCTTCAAGTTCTTCATTCTCTTCAAGTTCTTCATTCTCTTCAAGTTCTTCATTCTCTTCAAGTTCTTCATTCTCTTCAAGTTCTTCATTTTCTTCAAGTTCTTCATTCTCTTCAAGTTCTTCATTCTCTTCAAGTTCTTCATTCTCTTCAAGTTCTTCATTCTCTTCAAGTTCTTCATTCTCTTCAAGTTCTTCATTCTCTTCAAGTTCTTCATTCTCTTCAAGTTCTTCATTCTCTTCAACTTCTTCTTTCTCTTCAACTTCTTCTTTCTCTTCAACTTCTTCTTTCTCTTCAACTTCTTCTTTCTCTTCAACTTCTTCTTTCTCTTCAACTTCTTCTTTCTCTTCAACTTCTTCTTTCTCTTCAACTTTTTCATTATCTTCAACTTTTTCATTATCTTCAACTTCTTCATTCTCTTCAACTTCATTCTCTTCAACTTCTTCATTCTCTTCAACTTCTTCATTCTCTTCAACTTCTTCATTCTCTTCAACTTCTTCCTGTTCAACTTCTTCCTCTTCAACTACTTCTTCAGCTTCTTCCTATTCACCTACTTCTTTCTCTTCAACTACTTCCACTTCAACTACTTCTTCAACGTCTTCCTCTCCCTCTTCAAATTCTTCTTTTTCTTATTCTTCAAATTCTTTTTTTCTTGTTCTTCAAATTCTTCTTCACCTAGTTTTCACTTTCTTCTTTTTCACCTAGTCGGTGTTTAACGTCCGTTAAAATCCCAGTCAACGCTCGCATTTTAACGATTGTGCACAAGTCTCTCGGCAATAAATATTCTGTGTCAATCATTCAAATGTCTAAATGTTTCGTCCATACATACTTATAAATATTGTACAATATAGGATATTTAGGATATTTATTCAACTATTCCGACTTTCTTTTTTCTTCTCAATAATCAATCTTGGGTAATTAAAGAGCTGCACCGCGCATTGCTTCAGTGCAAGAAATATTTAGCATGAGTTAAGAATCGAATCGTCCGGAATTATAATAGAGGAACGACATGTGCTGGGAGGCTGAAACAGATTCACACGGTCGCGCGCAAGCAGTCATGAGGCGGCGGCGGCGGCAGCAGCAGCAGCAGCAGCAGCGGAGGTGGTGTAGAATCACCCACCACATCTGCGACGCCCAGTGTGCCACAATAAGAGGAACTCGAACCCAATACAAACACATTTGTTTTCATCTCGGTTTTGGACGGAGGATACTTTAAATTCCTTTTAGGTGTCTTGTTCGCTTTTAAGAAGAGCTTGCGGAAGTAACAAACTGACAGGCACTTCCGCCAAAATAGAAATCGGGGAGTTTGCTGAGACTTATCTTGTTTGTGCTCCATTTATAATTCAACTGAATCGCAGAGGTCAACGTCGTTCGCTTCTTGGAAATTGATTGACTTTTGTTTCTGTGATAAACCATTCGAATCACGGATTTCCCCCCGTTTTCACTTTCCATCGGAACCACTGTTGGGCGCTGGAGTCGGCGCCGTGCGGTCCTCTGTAATCTGCGCGGCCGCGGGACCTCCGCGGGGCAATTACCGCAAGATCGAAGGCGCGGAGAGTTATTCGGGCGGCGGCGTCACGCGCCGAGGGAGGGAGGGCGGGAGGGAGGAGGGGAGGGAGGGAGAGAGGAGGAAAGGAGGACGCGCTCCCGTGCGCGGACCTCCAGCGACGCAAACGCGTTCTCACACTGGCTAAGCAGTAGATAGGGTTGCCCACAATGTTCATGTAAAAGGGAGGACAATCTACAAGCCAAAAAATGCATCTACACATTTATATATATATATATATATATATATATATATATATATATATATATATATATATATATAACAACATCAACTCGTACTTCCTCTCTCCTTTTGCGATTCATGTGAAAACATTCTAACAGGACAGTAATAAATCAAGCACTGGTGGTCAAATCTGAAAATATGGACGTTTCAAACGCATGTTCTAGCAAACTAGTACTTTTCGTGACGTAAATACACTGATAACATTGAAATGAATCAATGATTGAACTTTTTTAAGATAATCTAGTGCTTCTTTTCTGACGATTCAACTCATAGTTGTATCCGTTTTTTAATGTTCCTAGTAAATAAAAAAAGGTATATATATCTCTTCAAACTGTGCACATTTAAAATCAGAGAGTTGTAGATTTCTTTTAAAATCGTCCCAGTTTCTGTAGTTGTGTGCCGAAGAGCTCAAGCAGGCGGATCTTGCTAGTTACGGTTAAGAGAGTATGTCATGTTCGCCTCATGTCGCTCTTTCACCCAAGCATGGCAATTTAACTAGGCCCAGGCATGGGGGAATCCGGTAGCTGGCAGGCGAAGTCTGACTACGAACCCAATAACGCTAAATACATACATTATATATGTATGTATGTATGTGTGTATGTATGTGTGTATGTATGTATGTGTGTGTATGTGTGTGTGTGTGTGTGTGTGTGTTTTATCCGCAATTATCGCAGATATTAATTCACCTAGAGAGTCAACAAAAGCTGCACGAGCATCAACTTCGCATCCCGTTGCGACCACTCCATCATGAATCACATCCGCCGTATCCCCGCACAATTTGCGCACGGCTGTGCAATCTCCGTCGCGAAGGTGCAGGTGCATGCATGCTCCGCCGCTCCACCACGCACGCGCCATGAAGCCCCGAGCGCGTCGCGCAGTCGCGCGTCGAAGCCCTGCCCGCGCGCTCAACACGGAAGCGGCGGCGGCCGTCGTTAACCGCCTGGCGAAGGCGTGGGCGACGCTGATAAGCTCTCACTTAACAACTCGCGCTCCGCTGTCGCAAGCGGCGCTATCACGCCAGTCGGCGCCTGCGCAGATGGCACGAGGAGATGGCGGTCGGAATTATCGCCCCCCGGGACGAATCTAAATTGCGACCTGGGTTTATATCTTAATTACAGTTTAAATTGGCTTCTCGCAACGACACGTTCTATTAGGCACCAACTTACCGTTGGCGACTTTTGAAGAAACTTATCGTCTTGGCGGTTGTGATAGGGCGAAGAAAACAAACGGACTATTATGTAGAGGAAATTTGAAATTATTTACAGATAAGTTAGTTACATTGCTACTTTTTAGTAGCGAGAGCAGATAACTAATCAAGTTAAGTTGATTGTTTATTCTCTACGTTGTGCTGCGATAGAAGTGACAATTAAATGGAGAAGTGTTTTGTAAAGACTTCCAATACCGTCTGCACAACGCTGATGGAAGTTGGATTGACATAACGTAATAAAAATAATGAAATAAAATCTTATATTCGGTCTTAGTGACAAAATAAATACAACATTGCAGAAACATTATAAATGACAGTTGATGTATAAGAGACAGGGGAGGAGCCAATGAATGCCACGATGACTGTGAGGGTGGGAGAAATGGCAGCGGAGATGATGAGAAACGGTGGATGTTCGTGTAGGCGGCTTTCCGATAAGAGGTTTCGTGACAAATTGGTGACAGTGATGGTTCCATTTTAGTTTGGTGTACTTAACGGCAAAGATAAGGAATCTTTGACATTGACAGTTCACTTTACAGAAGGTTGTTGGGGATGACGGTTGGGAACCGGTAGAAGATACGATGATTGTGGGAATTCGATGCCAATTGGGATTGTAGAGCTAAACATATTTTTTTCTGTTGCGGATGGGTGATAGTGACGACGTCGGTAAGTTTGACAGGAACAGGGACAGTTTCATGAAGTCTCCTTAGCGGAATGCTATTGGTGACGGCTGGGGATAGGTGAGGTTAGGGAAACACAACACTTTTCTTCAGAATCACTGTTGAACACGATTTCACAACGATTCTCTATTAGATTGTTAATGGTCAATCTAATAATATCAATGTCAATGGTCAATCTAATAGATGTCGGTGACGTATGGTGACGACAACCATTCCATAAAATTTAAATTGGCGACAATTAATACATCGTATCGTTTGGTGATGGGCGGTCGCGAGGTTTTGTGACGGGATTCCTGACGGTAATGTAGGAAGGTAATGTAGCGATGAAAATTCGCTGACAATTTGAATTGGTGACGGTGGCAGTGACGGTGACAGTTCGTTTGCGGACCGGTGGTGGGGACGGTGCGTTTGGGAGCGCGTTGACGACCGTGGCGGCGGCGGAGACTCTTCGCTTTGAAGCAGCCAGCCTGGCGTCCGCCGAGAGCTCCAGAGGCTATTGTGCGGTTCGTCTCGGTTTAAGGTTCACACAGACCGACGCGGAAGATTCGCAGCCTACGCGGATTGGCCGCAGCGGAACTTTCGCGTCATGTGTTGCCTTATGAGCACGTTCAGACCTGCGCGGCAGGCGAGCGTCGCGGCAACAGATTGGCAGTGTTTAATCGGCGGCGAAATTTGTAACGCACGCAGACGCGTTTGTTCCGCTGCAGCTCGAGTTTCGTGGTAGTCCGCCCGTGTTCGGGAGTCTTTGCACCCCTCTGGGTCGAGCGATATTGCCAACCGACACCAAATGGTGACTCGTAATTGACGCTCCGGTGTGAACGGTCCCGCGAATTTCGCGGCCGCGTCTAGCTCGGAACTTTCCGCGAAGCACCAGCTGCGAATCTACCGCGTCGGTCTGTGTGAGCCTTTAACGTGACACAGAGATCGCACGTTTGCTCAGAGGCACAACTCTTTCATCGCAGCCGCACGGTGGTTTGGAACACACGAAATACGAACTAAATTAATTTTTTAAAAACTAATTTACAGGAGCGAACAAATTAATCAGAACATACGTTGCAGAAAATTTTATGTTATGCACCAGAAAACGCACAAAAGTTAGAATTTTTAAGAGGAATATTTTTGTCAGCAAATTAGTTATCGAAATAGCCATGAGCTGTGGGTTCCGGGGGTTAGAATCCCACCTCGGACGAAGATGAATGGTTGTATACTGTGACGCGGTTGAGGCTTTTCCAAACCTCCATGTATCTAATTTTTTTCCCCTTTCCGCTGCTCGAAAATACCGAGGTGTATTGCAGGATGCGTGAACTGTCAACTGGTAAGATAATGAGCGATCAAAGGGTTTACAACTACGACTAGCGTACCATCTACCCGACACCTAACCTATTAAACTGTAACTGGTTCTAAATGTCTAAGAGCCCACGGTCTGCAGGCAGTCGGTGTGTACTGGCCGTAATGAATCTAAGAGCCGTTGCAATGATATGAGGGTTGGGTAGGTAAGATCACCTAAGATATATAATGGCAAAGTTCATAACTGGGGGTAGGGGACATACGTAGACTGCAAGTCCTAAACCATCCACCGACGTTAAAAACTGGCCAATGAGAATGATTCTGCTGTTGATGATAGTGATGAGATATTTTGGTCCGCTTTTTCTCCAATTTGGACTCTAGTGCGTTGCGTCGCCATCGTTCACCGTCGCCTCGGCGAGAGGGTGGGGAGGGGGAGGAAGAGGAGGAAGGGGAGGGGGAAGGGGGAGGGGGAGGGGAGATTTGCTTTGCTCAAAGAAGCCGCCTCTGGGGCGATGCCCGTCTGCAGCGCCTCCAGCTGCCGCGGACGGAACGGGAGATCGCTCGGAGGAGGCTTACGTTCTGTGCGTGCTAAAAGGGAACACTGGAGGATTATTTCAGACAAACATTTGCTTTTGTTCCCCCGACAGAAGCATTCTTTAGATATTTCGCCTTTGACACTTTATATTTGATATGTTCTATTGCATAATTTTCTACGACCCCAAGCGTGTATTGTTAATTTTGAGCAATTCATTTTTTTTCGATTATTATTACTTATGGTTAAGGATATGCTTGCAAAGAAATTTATTACAGTGAAGATAATCACCTCTGTATTCAATTATTTAAAAACAAAACAATTACTAAAAACTGTTAGGCAGAATTAATAATTTATTATCATTAAGAACATTGAATTCCTAAGTTTCACTATATTTGTAAATTTAGGCTGCTGAGATACTCCCTTTATTTTTAAATCAATGTTATTACTATTATTATTATTATTATTATTATTATTCTTTCTCTGATTTTATTTTAAAGGACTCTCTTTAAGTAGATTTGGTAATATTTAAGTTTTTTCGTCAAGGGATATAAATTTAACAAGATATTAGTGGTGTGAGTTTTTGGAAATGATTATCATTTACTAAAATGTCATTTCATCCCACAAACACGATTAGTATTAAAATATAATGTGCGTATGTATGTTCAGATTAGTTTTCTAACACTGTACTGTCAACGTTCATCGCGATCTTCATTCCAACCAATTGACCATTGAATTAAAAATACAATATTTGTTCCTTTGTCTTAACCAGACGCGTTAATACTAATTAATACGAAAGAAACAATGCGCACAATAGGCTGACAGTAAAGTCAAAACGAACAGTCAATACCAAACGTCTAATGGATAAGGAAACATTGCGTCAGGCAGCTCACCACAAACGTCGCAACAGGAGCGCATGTCTGATTTTACGATGTCGCGCACCCATTGGATGTTTTTCTCGACGTTGCACTGGAACGAGCAACGCGACACGGCGCGCCGGCGAGGACAATGGCGGGTCGCCTGCGTCGGCGCGTCCACTTGCGATGACGCTACGGCTGTCCGTGAGACGCAAGAAAAGGAGAATGCGGATTCGTTGAACAAGACAATGGGCAGAGCGTGCTTATGGTGACGGTCTGATGTAACAGGAGACTAAAAGGATCAGCCGTGGCACTGTCGTTTGAGGTTTCTTCACCGAGCGGTGCCATTCTTCTGCTTTTATGAGCGGTCGTCTTCCGTCGTTCTGACTATAAAACGCACCACGCTTTTCGTTCTGTAGGAACGACACGTTGGATATTGCGAAAAAGTAGGTTTTTAGATATAGTTTCAAATTCCAAACTTGTATGATTTGAAATAAAAATTAGGAATCGACTTTAGAGTTGTTGTTTTAATTTCAGAACACCGTTGACCGATTATAGTAATTAACGAAACGAGTGCATAAAGAGGTGTATAATTGCATGCATGTTATGTTCAAGAAAACGAGCGACGATAGGAGCGAGTTTTCTTATATACCATGAGTGCAATTATACCCCTTTATACACATGTTATGTTCAATATTTTTTCGTTTCCATTTACGAATAATTAAAATTGTAAGAAATTCAAGCTCGTCTTTTTCACCCAATGTATGCATTTCATGACGTATTGCTTCCGAAAAAGATATAGTTTAGTGGGCCTTGCATTGTTTTTGTTTCCACGAAATATTTGCAAATGGAAGGTACCTGCTGAATATATTCCAGATACAATATTAGAATCTGACCAAGGCAAGAAAACATTACTTCCCACGAAAAGTAAAGACAGGTATAAGAGAGAATACAACATGTACGAATATTGAGAGAAAAAACAAGTCACCTCTGACACGGTTTTTCTACAGCGTTCTTTTCAGAACTAGTAAACACAACTTACGTTTACATTTCTTACATTCGTAATCCTAAGTCATGTAAAACATGTAATCCTTCCACATGTAAAACATTTAATTTATTCATGTTAAATATTTTATGTTGTTCCATAAGTCAGCTAGCTTAACGTTTACTTCCCTAATTTAGTTTTATTCATTCGTTGTGTATGTGTAGTTGTTGTATGTACGTAATATGTGATGAATTTTTTTGTTTATGTTTCATGGCCGAGTGCAAGCAAATACCTTGCTTAATTACACGATTTGGCTCCGTTTCTGAATTCTGATTGGTAGGTGTGTCGTTTTAATTGCACGTTTGAATTTTAATAGCACGCGTGCTATTAACATAGTGATAATGAACGATTTTTCATGGAATTAATGAGCAAATTTAGTTAACTAAATAAAAATCAATAAATAACGTAAATCAGCAGTAGTGAAAAATATTCTTGTTTTCCACCTCGTTGGCACATAATTGTTAAAGAGTGTTTACAATATCTACCGTTAGAATACCAATTTAATCTCAAGAAGTAACCAATGAAAGACGTTCATTTCCACCCTTTATTTGTCTTCTCAAACTCCGTTTTTAATCATGTTTTCTAAGTTCACACATTCATTCTTTCACAGGAAACTGCCTAACGTGCTTTTTACAGATTTTGTAGAGCGTACATTCACATGAACATCAGACAATCTAAAACTCTAGTTCTCTTTTACGCAGTTTCTTTTATTCTCTCCAGCACTGGTCGCGCGATAATCTGCTTATCCACCTCACACATTTCGTGTGACACCTATTCGTTATGGTTTTCTAGATTTGGTCCGTTGCACTTTTGTAGAAATCCTAAAAGAAAGAGTTTTAATTTAACTAGAAGTTCTAGCTGCTGCTCCTCAGAACCAGCGCAGTGTCTCTCTCCCGCTGGTGCCGGTCCGCGCGATCGTCAGCTCATCCGCCCACCCGTTCTCAGCGGCGGAGCGCGGGAAGGGGGCGAGGGGGAGGAGGGGCGGTGGCAGCGGCTGCCGCCTCCGCGGCCCCGTTTGTCACAGGCGGCTCCGCCCCGCTCATTGAGCGTGGCAGCCTCCGGCGGCGGAGAGCGGGAGGAGGGGGGCGCGAAGCAGGGTGGTCTGCGCCTCGCGTCTGTCTCCGGCCCTGCCCCGCCCCCCTACGACACTCCTATCCACGCCACGCCCCGCCTCGCCTCGTCCCGCTCCGCCTCGCACTGAGACGCCCCGCCCCGCCCCGTCTCGCCATGCCTCACCACGCCCCGCCATGCGACGCCTCGCCCTGCGACTCACACCACGCCACGTCACGCCTCCTCACTTCTCGTCACGTTTCGCCACCCCGCGCCACGTCTCTTCAAGACGTGCCTTGCCTCACTTGCGCCACACCCTGCCACTCTCTTCCAACCCACCCTCCGCCCGCCTATCCACGCCCCTATCATGCCACGCTCTGCGACGCGCTCGCTGTGCCACGCCACGCTGTCATGCCATGCCGTGCCACACCACGCCACGCTCTGCACGTCCCTCTCTGCCTCGCTACGCTCTCACTGCCTCTCCGCGTCCTATTCATTCTCTGTTACACCACCCCCTCTACGCTACTCCCCGGTAAAAAAAATCACATCATGTGTCGACATGTCGCCTCTGCCCATTCTTTTATCAGTCGCAACCTCCATAACCACCACCACCATCACCTCCATTGTTATGTCCTGTCTCCTGTGGAAGGGTGGCCTAGTCACCCTGGCTCAACATCTTCGCCTCATAGCACCAGTCCAGACAACCCCTTTCTACCGCCAGCCTTAGCTCAATTCCTCCCACTGACAATCTTCCACGTCCTCCTCTTCCGCAATGAATCGCCCTCTCGACCCAGTCAGTCATCGTCTTCACAATCGCCTTCCCCATTACCACGTCAGTCTCGACCTCCCCCCATCTTCGTCCCAAACTTAAACTCCAGCCTCCCCCGTCTCAATATTCACGCCGCCCCATTCATCGCCGCGGCCTTCACCCTGTCACGATCACACCCACAACGTATCTTCACCGCCTTCATATTCCTCTCCCCCTCACCCATCGCGTCGGCCTCACCTCCTCATCACACACTCATACACCAGCCTCCATCGCCTCGTTTGGCAGACGCCGCAGCCTTCCCGAGCAGTCTGGGCGCCACTTGCCAACTCGGGTTATGAAGACGCGATGCGGTCCGTCGTCAAATTAGAAGTCTCTAACGGCCAATGCCGCGGCCTCCGTCGTCACCGCCACCGCCATCACCACAGGCAACGTCACCAACGAAGACGGCGCTTCTTCACGGAACGTGTCCTCGCTATGTAAATGACTTGGGGGGGGAAAAAGGAGAAAGAGAAGAAAAATGTCCTTCCCTAACGACTTCCCGCCTGCCCGCTCCTCCTATTCCCGCGACGCCGCTCGACAGTATTTCAGCTGCAAATGTTCTCCTTGACATCTAGGACGACCGTCAAGAAATGTGTACCATACACCAGTCTGTTTTCGCTACCATTTGGAAGGTCCCTGCTTCGCGACTGGTGCCGTGTGAATCTTACCGAAAAGCTGCTACCTTCTTGTGAAGCGGCCAAGAGGCCTTTGAGTTTGGTTAACGCCATTCAATCGAGTCGTTTATAACCACGTAGTAAATGTTCACTTTGAAGTTTCACTTTCTGAATTAGTTAAACGCTTTTAACCCGATTCGTGGTACTGCGTTTATAAAATTGGGTTTTTCGGCGCTTGGTAATTAATTGCGTTAATAATCGGTAGAGAAATGTTTACTACATTTACACTTTGAAGTTCCGTGATCAGAGATTTTCAGCAGATTTTTCGCCGAAGTAATGTATGTATGTGAAAAAAAGGTCGCTCTTATAGGAATTTGAGTTACGTGTGCTCCTATTTTCTCTACCCCGGAAGACGTCTTTTAGTGTTTGTGCATTCAGGAATTCTTGACTTGTTTTAACTGATAATGTCAAATAATATTTCCATGTCGAAAACATTTTTAAATTCCCAATTTTTTCTAGTATTAAATTTCTATTTCTCCTCGACAACATCAAATTATGGCATTGATAATTTCTGAATGATATTAATTCTGTAAAATAATGACATAGGGTTGCTCCATTTATTTTTCCGAGGAAGCATATTCAGCAAAACAAGACACACATCAAGCCCATTTGTGCTGGAATTCTGTCCACAGACGCCCACATCCTGACGAAGTCATCTCGTTTGTCAACCACGACGAATTACATGTTATTTCAAAGCTACTGACACAATTGCAGGGGGACAAGCGAATCTCCTTTATTCACAACAACTGCACCCCCGCCATAACTCCAGTACACGGAGGAAGCACGCCTTGTTAAAATCAGCGCAAACCAGTTGACACCGAGGGTGACGCGCTTCCGGCGCGCGTTGCGAGGCGGGCGGGGGCGGGGCGGAGCGGGGGGGGGGGGGGGGGCGGGGATCTCGCGAACCTCTCCCCGTCCTAACAAGTGATTAATGTTCTTCCCAAAGTAAACTGTAATTTCTGAACATATATACTCCTCTCTACCTTCTGTTCGGGTAGTTTAATTGAGTTCTAGGAACTTGTTTTAATGTGTTCTTCCCGGCTCGGAAACTTATATTAATTCCGGCAAAATGAGCTACTACTTGGGGTGGGGGTGGAGCGTGGGGGAAGAGGCCGCTACGCGAGGTCGCGTGAGGGAGAGAGAAGAACGAGAGAAGAGCGCGAACGGAAAGAGAGAGAGAGAGTGATGAGGTGGTGGGGAAGGGGAAGGGGTGGGGAAACGCCTACGGGCTCGGGGCGAGCGAGGGTGGAGGGGAAGGATGGAGGCGCCGGCAGAAGCCTGCAGAGTCAAACGCATAAATGTTAAAGAGGCAAGTTTTAATCATTCATTACGCGGAGTACCGCGGAAAATGAGCGATATTTTAACACGGGCGTACACTTAATGTTCGGAACTTCAGCGCCCCCGCGGGCGGCTATCGTACTAATTTCCGTCGGGTCGCGACTCCGTTGGGGCGTGGTCGTTCCTGACGAACGAATCTCTATACTTCGTTCGGGAGCCGCCTCGGTCAGGACGATAGTCCAGCTAATGACGGATCGTAATGGGAGAGAAATTATTGCTGTGCCGAGGTGAAGATATAATTTTCCGCACTGCCCGGTCTGTAGTTACAAGTCAATAATCTGGGGCGCTGTTTTTCTATCGCTGTTTTCGTATAGCTCGTTGAAAGCATTGCCGTGTTCTTCTGGTTCGTTCAGACCGGTAATGCACTAATATGTGTCTTTACGATGGGTAAGTTTGTTCGCGGTATATTGAATCCCACAGATAATTTCAATGAAGTTGCTTCGGAAAGAACACTATAAGAGAAAAGTCATAAAACCGAGAGTTCGAAAACAGCTAATGCAGTTTCTAATTTGTATTTTAGGAAAAAGTCACCCACTTTCTCAGAACCGATGAAGTTTTAATGTATATTCTCAAGGATGTAAAAATCGTCACTTCGTCTGAAATGACAGGCTATGCCACAATCAAGAGACGCCGAGTATTTTGCTTTTCCTCTGAAACTACGAATAATTAATGTCAAGTAGAGACGAATTATGTATGTATTTGTTCCATGAATTTCTTTCAATATCATCTACATTTGAATGTAGAAAAGAAGTAGAAGTAGATTACAACTTCATTTGATGTTGTCTTCCTAAGTAAATAGAGTTCTCACGTACAGATCGCTATCTACAAAACCAGGTCGAATTTAAACAGTCTGGAAAAGAATTATAGCGTCCGGCTGATTTGATCCGTATTTACCGTAGTTACTCCGAACAAACCAGATCCCTCTGCAGTACTGTCACAAATGGGGTCATAAACCGCACGCTATCTTTCTTTCCTTACCCCTGTCTCTTCCTCTCCCCTTTACTACAACACTAACTTTCATGCACTATATTATCAATTATGTCAGGAGATTCAGGTGTTGAAGAGAGTGTCGGGAGATTACAGTTCATCCCTCCTGAGCAGTGCCTCACAGAGGGATATACATAGAGATATACCAAGCAGCTGTGTAGGTCGGCGCGGGATCTCACTTTCCAGCGGAAGAAGAATACCATATCTCTAGCCATAACATGCACTACACTTACGGAACTATGGATCTAAATAGAGGGTAGAGGCGACGCCCAGGTGCTTCTGACCCTCACCCATCCCGGCTGCCGCTAGCATACCACATGTATTTTGTGACTGCAAAATAAACAATTTATAGATGGATCTAACTAACCGAAGCGCTCGAAAAAATAAACATTCACTCACTCCCAACCTGCGAATTCCGCACTCTCCTGACATCACGCGTGAAGCACGTCATGACGCCGCACTCTCCTGACGTCACACATGACGCACGCCTTACGCCCCGCCGTCCAGCGTGAGGGGAATACCATATCCCTGATCATAACATACACTGCACTTACGGGACTAAGGAAGTAAGTAGCCTACGTGCCGAAAAAATAACCATTCACTTAATTTCAGCCTGCGGATCCCGTACCCTCCTGACGTTACGCGTGAAGCACGTCCTCACACGCACACTCCTGACGTCGCACACTCCTGACGTCACACGTTACGCACGTCCTGAGGTCCCGCATTCCAGCGGAAGGGGAATACCATTTCCCTGGTCATAACATACACTACACTTACGGGACTATGGATGTAAGTAGCCGTCGCGCACGAAAAAATAAACATTCACTCACTCCCAGCCTTCGAACTTCGCACACTCCTCACGTCACGCGTGAAGCACATCCTGACGCCGCACTCTTCTGACGTCACACGTCCTGGCGCGTCATAACATGCACTACAGTAACGGGACTATCGACGTAAGAAGCCGACGCGCCTGAAAAAGTAAACATTCACTCACTCCCAGCCCGCGAACTCCGCACTCTCCTGACGTCAGCCTCCGCGAGCGCATCCGCGCAAATAGACCTCTCGAGGGGGGCGAACCATTTTCGTCGCCCGTATATCTCAGCCCGGGGGTGTCGCCCGCGACTTCGGAGCGTTCGGATCGCGAGCGCCCTCTTGCGACACAAAGCGCCGCCCATCGCCCCGCGAGCGACCGGGCGAAGCGGCCGCCGACGACAGATACCAGCGCGGAGCACATGGGCAGCGGGGCGGGGACAAAGGTGCTGACGGGGGAAGAAGGTGGACAAAATGGGAAAAGCGATGGGTCTGCGATAGGATGCGAGGAAGATTCATATTTTGCGGATCGCGGTTGATACGTTGAACTTGAGGAAATTAATTGTTAAAGTTGCGAGTGTTGTGAGATTTAGTTGTACATGAATGTAGAAGATTGATCAACGGATCTTTGGAGAGTCCGGTCTGAAGATGGAAAAGAGTGTGAATGGAAGTGTCTACGGATAAACCTGTTCATAGAATGATCATCTCATCGATGGACCTCCCTGGGGGTGGACCGGCCCATGGGCTGAGATGTCTAGAAATCGACAGGCAGACCGATCGATCCACCTTTCCGACAGAGGCAGATCGAGTAACTTACGGGTAGTCACACGGATTAAGCCACAAACCGACACGTCGAATCGAGAAACCTTTCGATTGAAAGAGTAGGTCGCCGATTCCACAAAGTTTTTTTTAAAAAAATCTCAGTTTAATTAGCATCGTTCAAACATATTTTCAACAACTACGACATATATTTTTGCTCTAGCCACCCTCTCTGAACGAAATGTAAACATGAAAGCGACGTGAAAAGCGACCAAGTAATCTCCCTATCTGTCGAAGACTTCCGCAGACAGTCATGCGAATACTCTCAGCTGTCCGGAAGACGACGCGCCGAAAGCTGTGATTTCGACCATCTTGCCATGTTTTTCCTCCCCTAATCCTGAAAAATCAGCCCCGAAGAAGTCCACGACAAGACAAATAAAACATCGTATCATTGCCTTCGACACGGCAATATCTGCCACCGTGCCTCTCCCCTAAAAATTTTGGCAAGTGCCGCAGCCCCACGTAATACAATATTTTATTTCCGTAAATATGTTACATTCCTCATTTCCTCTCTTTTTAAACTGAAAATTGCGAGAATTAATATTCGACATTTGGGAAAGAGGCTGCTCAAACTATCTGGCAACCCTGTAAATAGTTAAACATCAAACCAGTTTTATTTATTAATTGTATCCTTAAGTTATTCCATTTTCCTTCTAATATTTTATTTATTTCCTAATAAAATATATCATCTGTAAATAAAACATTTTAATGGAAAAGAGGGCCCAGAGGAACCCAGAAAATGTAGTTGCCGCCACCCTTATGTTTTAGGTTGCACCCACCTACGACCGATAGTACACGCAATGCGGAGTTTTGCCCCAGCAGTCGGCCGCGCCGGGCCGCGGGCGCGCGCTGGCTCCCCGCCCGGCGCCGCCCCCGCCCCCTGGCGACAGCGCGTCGAGTGCCGCGGCCGCGGCGCTGTCGTCGCGCGTTCCGTGCCTGACCCCGCCCCGCCCCGCCCCCTCAGCCCCCTGCGCGCGGGTATTCTCGGCTGACCTGGCCAACGCGATCGGGTCACGCGGACCGCCCGCTGGACGACGCGCGATGTGCAGCGGGCGATGAGAAAGGGGCGGACACGTTCGCTGAGGGAAGGTTGAAGGTCGACATTTCACGCGTGTGCGTGTTTGTAGTGTGTGTGTGTTTGTTTGTAGTGTGTTTTTGTCTGTGTTTGTAGTGTGTGTGTGTGTGTGTTTGTTTGTAGTGTGTTTTTGTCTGTGTTTGTAGTGTGTGTGTGTGTGTGTGTGTGTGTGTGTTTGTAGTGTGTGTGTTTGTAGTGTGTGTGTTTGTAGTGTGTGTGTTTGTAGTGTGTGTGTGTGTGTTTGTAGTGTGTGTGTGTGTGTTTGTAGTGTGTGTGTGTGTGTGTTTGTAGTGTGTGTGTGTGTGTTTGTAGTGTGTGTGTGTGTGTGTGTGTGTGTTTGTAGTGTGTGTGTGTGTGTGTTTGTAGTGTGTGTGTGTGTGTGTTTGTAGTGTGTGTGTTTGTAGTGTGTGTGTTTGTATGTGTGTATGGGTGTGTGGGGGGGAGGTTCAGAGTTGGTTCAATGGATGTGCAAGATAAGCACATACTGGGTAAAGCATCTCTGGGAACAGATTTTTTTAAATAAATTTATGTGAATTAGTTCTTAAATATGTAAGCATTCCCTCCCTTTTTTAAAAGTTTGTTTTCATGTTAATTTTCAATAAAATGCATGTATATTACATTATTATTATTATTATTATTATTATTATTATTATTATTATTATTATTATTATTATTATTATTATTATTATTACGAACCTCTGGTGCTTGAAAATATTGACCCGTCTGTATACAATAAATGGGGGAAGAGCTGGTGATGTAAAGGTATAACATACTTCGTCCAATTTGTGGCGCACAAAGTGAGCTCTGAG
Source organism: Teleogryllus occipitalis (assembly GCA_011170035.1). NCBI lineage: Eukaryota > Metazoa > Arthropoda > Insecta > Orthoptera > Gryllidae > Teleogryllus > Teleogryllus occipitalis. The sequence goes on from BLKR01009002.1 coordinate 256,161, forward strand.
CGGATATTCTAGGGATTCTACGTGACTGTCGTTACAGCATTGCTTTAACATCATTCAACTCATCAACAATGCTCATCTACTCATTATAACAACACTTATCAGCGGCTCAGTGACATCAGCACTTGAAGGGCCTCACAACCTAAATAAACCATAAAACTACAGCTTGTTCTTCTCTGCATGAAAATCGTTCAGCACGTATATCGGTCAATAAGGTTTTGGTAATATGCAAAACAGAAGTCAAACTCAGTCTTCAATAGGATTTCAAACAACATTAACAATAGTACTGTTGTCATTCTGTGCACAATACTATGACTAGAAATTGATTTTCTTATAACAGTACGAGGAAATTAATAAAGAAAAACTTCAAGACGTTAGTGTAGAGTTCATTTTTTTACGTCATTCTCTTACTAAATAAAACAAAGAAAAGACAGCTTACAATTTTATAACATCGTTTCATTATAGACCACAACAATGCAACCCTCACCCAATGTTCCTCTGGTGAGCCCAAAGGCAGACGCGTTCCATTGCAGCGAAGTGCGGCTGCACAACCCCGCGTCTCGCCGCAGGCTGCTGCTACATTAGCCGCGTTCCGGAGCGTGACTTTTTTTTCGCGGCGGGTTTAATTAAAATAAACAGGTGATTAAGCCGAGGTGTCACGACATAAATCAGCGGTGCTGGACGCGCGGGTGGCCGACGAGATGCTTTGGAGACGCGCACAATGAGGTCGCATCTATCAGCGCGCGCCCACCCGCCCGCAGTTTGCTCCCAGTCTTTTGCGGCACCTCGCGGTCCTGTTCGGTTAATCGCTCCCAGGGTGGTCACTCGTTTTCAGGGACATATTTTTCTGCTGAAGTTTTACTATTTTTACGAGACTTTTAAGAGATTATTCTTGACAAAATTAATTTGAGAATTTTTCAATAAATCGAATTGCGAGAGCGTCCGGACCGTTGCCTAAGTAACATCGTTGATTAGAATGTCCTAAGGTTTCAGTTCAGGTATTGGTGGGTTTTAGACCCTAGCTACATAGCTGATGACATAGATTTTAGCCAATGTCAGAGGGAGAATTCTAGCATCCAACTACTCTGATCGGTTGTTTTTCATGGTTTGTCTCATCAAAAGGAGGCAATTGTGGGAGTAGGATCTTAACAAACGGTCCACTGGCGCAGCACTATCTCTCCTTCCTTATCCTTGACCCCTCTTCGGCCCTTACATACAAACATGAATTGCTCTACCTCACATGTCGGGAGACCAGTCGGGTGACTTAGAATAGGGCATCATATATGTAAGATTAAGAGCCAAATTGCCGTCGATTATCCACTGCAGGGGCCCGCGTGCTATTGGTTTTTCACTACAGTGAGCCGATTGCGCCCGAGCGCGTCTCATCCGACTGTCTTAACGAGAAGCGGGGACAGTGTCTCGTTGGAGAAGATACCTTGATAGGAGAACCCTAAATCATCATGTTGTTCGGCGCCAAATCTCACGTTCCAACAGGGGACGATCACCACATCCTAGGATATAGCATGAACTTCACTATTACACGGGACTAGTTGCCTTCTTATTAGTAGATGTGCCCGGAATAAATATTCACTGACTCACGCGCTCGGTTTTAGGGTGGTCATCCTTTTATGTTTAAACTTTAAGTTTTCCTTTTCCCGTTTCTCAAGCCATTTTGTTTTACGTTTCCTTCACGAAATTTGCAAAGTTTTTCCAATCAATAATATATTTTATAAAAGGAAATTAGAGGTCGTTATTTGCATTATATTTTCATTCCTGCAATGATCTCTCCAAAAAAACAGTTCTTGTGTTTAAGTGGAATATTAAATATTCAAGCACAAAGTAAAATTACATTCGCAAAACTCTGTGCACAAAAAAGGAACATGTTTTTATTAACAAATTTAATCTCTTTCAATTTTTCTTTATCCTACCTGACTTCTTTGTAAAGCAATAGCTTCAATTCAGCGCCATCTAGATTGTGCGTAAGAAAGAAACTAAAAGTGTACATCTATCTTGTATGATTATTTACACAAAAGTAATTTTTTTTCTAAATATAACATGCATTTTAAAATTACGAAGAAAAAATGAAAAGGTTTTTCTTTCCTTGTTAAGATAACTTTCTCGTTTCTTTCAAATAGCCAGTAGAGCAATTAAATGTTGTGCAAAGAAACCAACTGGAATGGCTACAAAGGCAAATGAATGCACTTTTCTCTATACGAAATGCTACCTTAAGTCGGACGTAGTCAGTTTGCCAGCTGGTCTTCTCAATATCCGTTCTAAAGACGCAATAGCAATAGCAGATGACGACACGTATTCAGCCTCGTATTACCACGTCTAAATAGAAAGATGCCTCGTATATCGTATACCCTTTGAGTCTTAAGGTGTCATGCAAAGCCTTCATCTTTGCTTACCGAGACAATATAGAAAAGTATGAGTCATTGTTGTCTAACACATCTGTTTAGTTTCCTTTGGGTTTAAAAAAATGAATAAGACATCTGAAAAGCATTGTAAGAAAATATTTGTGTTATGATTTCTGACATGTGCAAGAGACGATATCAATGTTCGAAGCAATTGTAAGCATTCTCCAGATTACAGTAAGATCTACTCCACAGTACTTGCGTTATATTTGAAGAAAAGATTAAAATTGCACTCAAAAAACGTTACATCATTCCCATCATTTCTCTAGTATCCAAGATTTTAATTAAAGCAGACCAATAACTACCAATCACTATCAAACTAACGCTGGAGTTCCACCTTGTCCAGAACGTTCTATAGACTTATTACATCTTTTATTATTATTATTATTATTATTATTATTATTATTATTATTATTAATTATTGTTATTTAACTGCCACCGGGTCATACCCAATTGCAGTTCAAATAAATATATGTAGGTATATAAACCTGGTTTGTTGTTTCCATCTGAAGAAACACTTACCTCTACTCTCCCACCACTTTCCCCTTTTACAGTTTTTTGAAAGTTCATAATCTGAAAATAAATAACAAACCAATCCGATCTGCGCTGTCCCCTTCGCGAACCCCGGGCCTTTGTCAACGCTAAAGCCCTGCCTCCGCCTGCGCCTGCCCTGGGTCGCGGTCATTCAGTCCTGGCCGTCGCGTCGTGTTGGCCTCGCGCTTTCTTCCGCCGCGCCGGGTGCCGTTCGAGTGCTATGTTTAACTCGCTCACCGACGACGCCGGCTGCCGTACGCGCGGAGGTTACGCGTGTTGGTGCACCCTCTTTGCTCGCGCCGGTTTATTACGCCGCGCCGGCGGCGGGGCGGGCGGTGGTGACGGTGACGGTGAAGTCGCTGCTGAGGGTGAGAGTGGTAGTGAGGGACGTTGAGGCTGACGCTGCTGGTGCGGGCGGCAGTATGGGTGTCAGTATGAGGGGTGATATGGTTCAGGTAGGGATGATGTGACAGACGACTAGGATGAAGGTGTGGTTGATTACAATCAATATAATTATCTGCAACCCATTGTGGATGACGGCGGCTCTGATAGGTTTCCGTGGTTTCTCCGATGAATACAGGCAATTGCTGGAGCCGTACCCTAACAAACTGGCCACGGACCGCGCGCGATATTTCCTTCCTCTTCCTTGTCCTATCCTAACCCCTTACACGCACGCAATTACATATATTTCATGGCCATGCATGCTGGTAGACCAGCCGGGAGCTTAGAGCTTGTCCCAGCTGGGGCGATGCGCCGGTAGGAAGATACCTGGAGGAGGGAACGAACGTATAGTTCAGATCTCACCATCCAGCATGGGAAAACCTCGAGACCTCCTGCGACAAAAACATTCACTACACTAACGGGACTTGTGACCATAGCAGTTGACGAACCCGGAAGCATCAATCAATCAGTCAAATTCTATTTTCTCTTCACGCGACCGTTTACACTACGATTCCCTTGGCAACGTCTTGAAAGGTAAGACGGATCCACGGGTGGTGCCCGGGTAGTGCGCGGGTGCGGCGACGGCAGCCGCAGGGGTCGATTTCGCACTTCCTCTCCCGGGTGGCGCACCCCGCCTCGTGGCTGTTTTATATCCGCCCAGAATAGTCCATCCTGCCACCCTTCTCGCCACGTCTATTAGAGTAACTCGCAACGTCCGGAGCCCGCGCGCGTCTGTCGTCGCGTTCGCTCTCCCCCCCCCACCCCCTCCCCCCTCCCTCCTCCCTCCATCCTCCTCTCGCCCCGCCCCCTCTGGCAGCTGCAGTGCGATTGTCTTATGGCCGTGCAAATGCACACGCGTGAAGCTCGCAATTCGCTGCACGAGAGCGCTGGAAATAGGTTATGAGACGTCGTCCGCCGCCTTCCTCACCAGAAGGCGTTGTATTTATTTATGGTGCAAGTTATTTTCCATTTAGGTTCTTCTAAATCCGTTACTTTAAAGGCGAAACATGATTTCCGTTCCTAGTACAAATACATGCTTTTAAGTGCTATTTTAGAAAGAGATACGTGAAGAACCCAGAGGGAACACTAACGGATGGAAAATTAAGACCTAATAAAACGCATACTTATTAAAAACGTATTTATTAAATGTATATTTTTTTATGTCTATATTATCTTACAAAATGTATTTATAATGCGTTTTTTTTCCTTTTGACAACATTCTGAAACCTGTCTTGAAACAACCACCAAGTGATATTTTCTTCAAGGAAAAGGAACTGATTGATAAACCATGAATCTAAATCTTTTCTGCGAGTATAACTAACTTGAAGATCACGTTTAAATGGACAGAAGTAAAAATATAGAGTACATTTTTTTTTTCATTTGAATAACTTCGTATTAATTTTCTCCTTTATTCTGAAATATATTCAGTATTCTGAAATATGTTCAACAGAATCTTTTAATTTCGGGAATAATATGGAGACGTAGAACTGAGTGTTCATTGTTTTCATTTGTTGACATTTCTGAAAATATTATTTCAAATATCAACTTCAATATATTCTTTGCAACACATATCCATTTTAAATCGAAATCTTTGTGGATGAAAGTTATTTCTCAAGACCATTCATTTCCTTTCTTTTGTATCATCTACCCTTTGTGAATTTTTTCGCCAGGTTTGTGGTTTAACTGATATACGCCCAGCTACCTGATGCTGATAGTGTGCTTTTGTTCACGGCATGCGAGCTTCAGAAGTCTGAAGATATGAATTGCCTACAAGCGTTCCTACTCACGCGATTTACCTTCACACTCTGATGTCAACTTCGTGTTCTTTCATAGACTTACCACACCTATCTTCGTCTTCCGTCAAGTGCCTTAAGCGTCACATTAGAAATTGCGTATGAAATTTTAATCATATGTTGTAAAATTCATTGTTAAAACCTTGCGTGTGGTCACATGTTTTTACATACTACGTGTCTTTTGAGACAAAATTTGCGCACATATTTCTTGACAATTCTAACAAATAATTTTGAAACTTGGTATACGAGAGAAAATTGGATCATTTTTGGAAACATAACCAAAGTCGTATTAGTTAAATGCAATAATTATTACACAATTTCTCATTATTCTTTTATGTCATTCATTATTCTACATTCAACAATCAAACGTCAACACTTTTCAACATCTACACGTTTAAAAATTACAATTACAACTCGAGACCCGTCATATTTCTTCGTTACTAGGAGCAGGTTTCAATGTTTTAACATCATACTCAAATTATTATTAAGTCGACATTTCCCATTCTGATTATAAATCACGTGTGAGGTTAAAACATTTATTTGAGTAACAATAAAAACAATAAAACTACTCGGAACATTCAGGTGGGATAATGTTACTTTACTGTCCAGATAGCAACAAGAAGACCTCAGACTATTTACGAAGTACGATTCCTCCAGATCATTCCCGCCCTCCGCACTTCATCTGAATCTTCCTTCCCGGCCCCGCCATCGCCGCCACCGCCCCGGGCGGGTCCTTCGCCCCGCCCCCGCGCACATCGCCCATGGCCCCTCTGCGCCGCCGCCTATTGATTTTCTCGGAGTCGCCGTCCGCCCGCCCGAAGACAGCGCCTGATAGTCGAACACATTGTCGAGGCGCGGCGGCCGCGGCGCCCACCGCCCACACCGCCCCCACCGCCCCTGTCAGCGGCGCCGCCCCCTGCGCCGGCGCGGGCCCGCCCGCCCACGCGGCGCAGCGGCCGCCCGGCGAACTAACGACGCAGCAAGAATCATCCTCGCTGTCTATAATACGCTCAAGTTATACTATGACTAGTGATGGCAAATTTTACCAAAACATAATCGAAACATCGATACATCGCAAAAAGGGTTTTCGATGTCGATGAAAACATCGACGAGGATGACGCAAAACATCGTTATTACTGTGGATTGCTGCTACTCTACAACGTACATAAACCCCATTATTAAAAAAATTAAAAAACATCGATATTTTTGCAAGAAAATATCGATGTGAAGAAAACATCGAAATCAAAATATCGATGTTAATATATTGATGTTTCTGTTGGAAAACATGTATGTTTTAAAACCATCGCTGTTTTCTGCCATCCCTATATATGACGTTTTTTGGCAATGAAAAGGAAACTATCGTCACAAAATGCTGTAAGTGCGCTACTGTTGGATAGGGAATAACTCCCCAGCCCTGAATCCAACAGATTTAAGAAGAAATTGAACTTTGCAGATTATGATATAAAACAGATTTCTGTAGCACACATAATCTGGCAGAGCTCGGAAATGGCGAATTTTGGACCCTTCAAATTATACATGTCTATGTCAATGAGACACACGTTTTGTGGGAACATGTGTCTTCTGTGAGAATAGGACGCAAAATACTGTAAGTGTGATACTGTTGGATAGGGAATTACATCCCAGTCCTGCATTCAAGAGCTTTAAGAGGAAAATGTTGAACTATTCAAAATACGATATAAAAACAGATTACTGCAACACACCTAACCACCTGTATAGCTCAGAAACGACTTGTCCTGGACCCTTAAAACTATGCCCAATGAGAACGCAAGTTTTGACGGGATACGTGAGTTCTGCGGAAATAAGAGTTTTTGGGGACACATGGAGCGGAGGCAACTGAGAAAATTGTGAAGTACAGGTGGGGACATGTTAGGAAATGAAGAGGGATATAGGAAACAGGTGGGGACCGTATATTTTTTTACGCAGTAGTATCCAACGAATTGCTTTTTGAATGTGTTATTACATTTTTTGGAGATATAGTTCTTTTCGACGCACCTACTCCAAAGCAGAGGTGGTAAAAAAGAGCGGAAAACTGAAATCTATGTAAAATTAAACGACGAAAAGAAACATTTTCAGGACGAAATTAAAGGACTAATTTGATTTCCCTTGCAATATGATCTCATCGGTTGGCAATATTATAATTATATTATCAATTTCAGTTTTATCTGCCTCACAAATAAGATTAAAATGAATTTAAAAATATTAAAGTTAAGTGTTTCATTAAATATAGTTTAAATGAAACACTAAAAATAACTTCAACTTCGATGTTTCAGGTTATTAAACTTCATATTTCCCAGCAAATAAAGTTAAAAATATTAGTTAAAAAAAAGAACGAAAATAGATGGCAGTTACATTGTTAAAAAAATAATTTGCAACATAACTTCTTGGCTGTGGAAAACTAATGCAAAATCTTCATTGTATTCAAAGAAGCATAAAAATACAAGTATTTGATTCAGGAGCAAAAATCATAGCGGTAAATATTCCTGACTGTGAAATAAAATAATTTTTTTTATAAATTTTGAAAATGCTGGTCTACATATTTCCTTCCCAGACTAATTAATGCATATTCTGGAAGGCAATTATTTTGCTTCATAAACGGATAAACTAATGTCTTCAACTGACATTTTGTAACATCATGTGAACAAGTGCCTTCGTGAAGAAATGTGACTTTTAAAGAATTCACAAAAAACTCACATTATAACGCAGTAAACGCATATATGTATTAATAATACTCTTATCTACATCGTTTGTCAGAAGTCGATTTGTCTTCGGGACATCATCGACGTGTATAAGGCGGTCTTGATGTTTGCATTGCGTTTTGAGAATGAATTTTCAACAAAGATGTTTTCTCAGAGCTTCATTCTCACTGAGAAAGTGTTCTGATGATCGATGTGGTGAATCGATTTTTGGACGAATTGCTGAAGCGACGAGAAAGTCTGAGGACATGTACAAATTGCCCTCTTCGGTTATCGACGAAGGAGCCATTTCCTTTTCGGACAAATATAGAATGCAAACGACTGTTACTCTACTCCCTTTGCATACAGTGAACGAACATGCTACGTATAAAAAAGACCAGTCCATTCTCCCATGAATCTTCATATTTTGAGCATTTCGGGATTTTGATGAAATTTAATATGCAATTAAATAGTGTATACATGTTCATCTTAAAGTTTGAAAGCTAACACTTTATGTTTCAGCAATAACAGAAATGTTTTTATCTCATCACAAGGGTTAAAATTTTACTTCAGAACAAGAATAAAAATGTTAGTCCATCACATAATCCAAATGTTAATCCATTCCAACAATATTTCCTATTCATTGTGTTCAATGTTGAAATACATTCCATTATTATTAGCTTTAATTATTAAAAGACCAATGTTCTTTTAGAAACATGCAAATTTTTAATAAACTTTTAATGATGAAAGTAGCGTGTTTATAGGTTAAAAAGTATGATATGATTTGAAAAAGATAATCCCACATCAATTATTAGGTGCCTCTAAATTTCGCATATCGTTTTTATTCATTAGTTTCATAACGATTGGAAGAGGAAAATTCCATGCGAATACCCGTGACACTGTTTTTCCTACCGCACCTTACACATTTCAGGGCAAAAATTCCGCATCCTAATCCCAGCCCAGCCGATAAAGAGCGCGTTCAAAGCCACGTCTGTGAGGTACACGGACAAGGCATGAAAAATAACCCTCTAGCAGCCGAGCACGCTGAACTGTAGGGCCGATTATCTGAACCGCCGCCGCCGCCGCCACCGCCACCGCCACCGCCGCCACCGCCACCGCCACCGCCACCGCCACTATCACCGTTACCGTCATCCCCACCGCCATCGCCACCGCCACCACCATCGCAGCTGCCACCACCATCGTCGCCGCCACCTCCATCGTTGCCGCGACCGCCGTCGTCGCCGCCACCGCCCTCGTCCCCGCCCCCGCCCCCGTCCCCGCTATCGCCTCCGTCTCACCTTCCGCCATCGCCATCACCTCCGTCCCCGTCGCCGCCCCCGCCACCACCACCTCCGGCCCTCGCCATCGCCTCCACCAGCGCCCCCGCCGCGTCCGCCATCTCCGCCCCGTCTCCCCGATCGTCCCCGCTGCCGCCACCGCATTCACGGCAGCAGCGGCGACCGCGGCGGGCGACGCGACGCCAAACCAACACCTGACGATCGCCGCGCGTTGCCCTGGCAACCGCCGTGATTTGTGGAGCTTCGGGAGGCGCCAATTTGTGGTAGGATGCGGTTGCGGAGCCCCGGCTGTAACATGCAGCGCTGCCGATCGTAAAGCACCACCGGGGCCGCTGTCAACAAAAAGGAGCGTACGATGAAATGTGTGGTTTCGGGAAGTGAGGTCTTTAGCGCGTTTGGTTTATGGTTTCGGAGCTTCCCCAAAGTTGTACTTGTCGATGGTGCGCATCGATCCGGCGGGACGAAAGAGGTCGTGGGATCCGCGCATTCCGGGAACCCACGCGTCGACTCGTCTGATGAAAATATTCCGCGCCGCTTCCCCCTCTGTCCTCCCTCAACCCCCACCCCTCACCCTTTCGTACATTAACGGAGATAGCGATCCGGAATAAAGTTATCTTCGGCGTGAAATGGGCTGTATCTACGAGATTGTAAAGTGTGGAGGTCGTTTGTTGCCATTGTTCGACGGGGTGGAATTGTGTCCACCAAATGTACACCCAAGCCCCCCCCCCTCCCCGCGCTGAATAGAAAGATAATCTACCGATAGCTTTCTCGTGCATCTGAACCCAAACTGTACACAGTGTGTTTTACTCGTAGAGCCGTAGTAATGGGTGGAATCAGCACGAGAGTTTACCTAACAACCTGCTACGCTGTTTTATTTGTGATCGTCACAACGTGATGCTGGCGTCGAGTAAACGGAATTCTGGGTAAAAGTACGCGTGTGCCCTGATAGAAATGAGGCCTCATTGCCGTGTCTGGATGTATTCCACAGAGCAATTTCATTTGCATTTGGACACCGTCAACTATGCGTAGTGACAGTTGTTTCCATCTCTTCACCAAATCATTGCGACATTCCCTTCATCGCCCTACTAAAATGGTACACAGTAAATAAGCTTTTAAATATTTGAATACGTTTAAATTTAAATAGTGTCACTAATGTTGTACCTGGTTGCAATATTAAACACGTTTTTATTGAATATACGCGTTACATTCCTTACATACTGTGTCGATTTGCGTTTCACCAATGTCGATATACCAAAATACTGTTTATGATCATCGTAATTGTGAATAGCTTGCATATATTTCTTCTGATGTCATAAAGTCTCCATTGATACTTCATTTCATGAATTCAAAACATCTTTTGGGGCAGGTTGGCCTCCGTCACCGACATTTAACATTTTAGTTTAATTTCCACAGCGTATAAAATGCGCTCGTGTATCGTTGCGGGACGAAATAAAACCCGTATGTTTCTTCTTGACCTGGCCGAGTTATGACTATCGTTCCACCGGATGTTGCGAAAGTAGCATGCGTGCAGCCGTACGCGATACGCTCTTTTTTGAGTTTCTTGTGGATGCCTAATCCATTACCGTGCAAAGACACGTCATATCTACAGCTGCCTTCATGTCGTTCTGGTTTTAATCGTAAAAACGACGCATCAGTCTCTCGTCAGAAGCCTTCAGGCCAGGCTGCTCCCGATACGACACGAAGGGAAAAGCATGTGCCTGAAAAACATTGAACAAGTTCTGAACCTGTACTAAACTTGAAATTACCGTTCTAAAAATGAGCTTTTAATGCCAAGGAAGGTACGCGTCGCTTTTTGGCTTTATAATGTTTAACGTTATATTCCAGCATGGCCAATAGATTTTATTCACAATCATCTGGTGTATTAATTTACCCTTATTAACAGAAGTAAACGTTAAGTATGATTTGTTCTGTTTATATTGGTAATTTAGTGACAATTTCTAAATTTATCAAACTAAGAAATTACCCTTGTATTGTGTAGTAAGGAATTCCATAGGCCTCGTAAACCGTATTCTCATCACAAACTATCGTTGAAGTATTTTGTATTGATTTCACCTCGTCACTGAATATATTGACTGGCAAATTACTGCTAAATATGCTCTTCTTTAGAAATAAGTCGGATATTACTTTGCAAGTAAACTATTGAAATTTAAGGGCAGAGTTAAACGACTCTAACTTCTTTTTGTGGTGGGAAGAAATAATTGCCTCTTCTATTGGAGAAAGAGTGAATAAGCCAAAATATTTACAGACTGACAGGACGGTTTTCAAATGCATTTCGTTCATCGTAAAGCACAAAACAACACATGAAACCACGAAAACATTTTATGGAGATAGATGGAAGAAAAAACGGAGCAAACTTGTAGCAGAAATTTCGCAACATAATCGACGCCCTTTTCCCTTCTGCCTCCAGCCCTTGCCGTCTCCATCGCTTTCGTTACGCCACCGGGTTCGAGGCGGGCCGCTTGGGGCGCTGGGGGGCGTCGAAGCGGAGTCGCATTAGAAGCACTCGCGCTCATCAGCGGATCAATTAAGGCGCCATCTACACGCGGCGACAAAACACGCTTCCCCCCGGGGCCATCCCACCACCAGGCGGCTCCCGCGCACGCACCGTCTGTTTGCCTCCTCGCCCCCGTCCCTCCCTCCGTCCCTCCCACACCTCGCCTCCGCGATCACCCATCCTCTCGCCCGGTTGGGGCTCGTCGCTCACCTGCTGGCCTGCTCCCTAAGGAGGGTTCGCCAAAAGGGAAATAATATAATATAATATATCTATATATCTATATATATCTATATATATATATATATATATATATATATATATATATATATATATATATATATATTATATAATTATTTAATTTTTATAAATAATAATTATTTATATAATTATTATAATATATATAATAATATAGCCTTTGAGATGGCTCGTGAATAACTTCTCTTGCTGTGGTACCAGGTTCGATTCCCAGTCGAAGCAAAAATAGATTTGTAACTTCTCTTTAAAATCGTCCTAGTTTCTGTTGCTGTGTGGCGAAGAAAATCTCAAGCAGGCGGATCTTGCTAGTTACGGAGAAGAGAAAAAGTAATGTTCGCCTCATGTCGCTCTTACCCCCAAGCATGTGAATTTGACTATCCCCAGGCTTGTGGGACACCGATCTGACTACCCACCCCATAACGCCAAATACATACATATACTAATAATAATAATAATAATAATAATAATAATAATAATAATAATAATAATAATAATAATAATAATAATAATAGAATATTATAATATATTGTAATATAATAATGATATTAATGTTGATGATTAATGGCGTGACTCAGGTTATAGGGACCACTCTGCCTAACCAAGTAAATGATTTTGATGATTAAGTTTTCACTCAGAAAGGGACAGCGATAAATTTATATTTTCTTCCTGAGAGTGCAAAACAAGAACCATTTCGGCGTACGCTTTAAGCAACTTCGTAAACCCATAAGTAGAAAAAAATCAGAGTGGTGTTTTAAGGCCAAACAATATATTTTTATCTACAATTCTGCCAACTAACGTCTGCGAGTTGTTCCTTTGCTATTGTTTCTTTCACTATTTCACGTGTTGAGTCGCCTTCGTGTAGCACTTTCGAAGGCACATGACGTAAAGGTTAGCACATACTCGTTCCACATCAGGGACCGGAGGTCAATCCCCCGACAATCCATCGGGGGAGGAATTTGTGGTGGACAATACGAGCTCTCTACATGTTCTCTGGGGTTAACTTGGGACTGGAATCTAGTTTCAACGATCATTCCTAACCATCACACAGCTTTGTCAGTATTTTCTTTTACTCCTCTAGCTTTGAATACACATCTCATCTCGTCTGGACTCTTTGTTCTTAGTATTTATTTTCTGTCAACTACCTTAACAAACATAATTATTTATCGTTCTAGACACTCATTTCTCTTTTCGTTCAAATATTATATTCCTTTACTCATCTTCAGTGTCTCCACTCATTCATTCCTTTACCCGCTACCTGCTCTTGTACTTGTAACCATCCAGCTAACTCTCCATTCCATTTCCCTTCGATCTACCGGCGTCCCCACCTACCATCACCTCATCACCGTCGCTCTCTCCCACCAGCTCATTTTCCCGTTCACCCTCCGCCACCCCCTCCCATGACACCCCGCCCCCAAGCGTTTCCGCTTGCTCCACCATTCACCCTCCCCCGCTTCCTCCCGACCCCGCCCATTCCACCCCTCTCCCCCGCTCCAGCTCGGGTCGCCCGTCCCCGAGCGTCGTGTCTTGTCGCGTTCGTAGCCCTAATGACGCGCAGCGCGTCGCCGCCATTCCTGCAATTTGCCACCTAATTTCTCATGCAGGTGTTGGTCGCCCTGGCGTCGGCGGCGGTAGCGATAGGCCAGCACCCGCGTCCACCATTCATCACGCGGGGGAGCGGGGACGCGAGAGCGCGGCGGGGGTGGGTCTAATTTTTGTAATCGCGTTTCACGCGCGGCGGGGGCGCTCTTAATTCGCGACTGAGAAACGTCTTTTTATCGCGCCTCTCCTCCTACCCCTTGCGCTTAGGGGGTGGGGTGCGAGAATTCGCGGTCTCTCGAAACACTGGTAATGAAGAAACAAAGTAATGCTCGGTGCGAGGGTGTTTTTTGGAGCGCTAAAATATGTGGAGAATGGAATATGTGTAGAAAGCGCGTATTCAGTTTAATTGAAGTACATTAGTACTTTTTATTTATTTTGTTTTTATTTTATTGGTTTAATTTATTTTATTTTATTGATTTTAATTTTTGGGTATTGAAATGTAACATGTGTTGCACGTGTGTATTCAATTAAATTTAAATACATTAGTAGTACTAACACAGATGAAGTCAGCGAAAATAAGGCGTATCTGTATTTTGCTCTAAGATGCAATGAACATGTTGCGTTGCCTGCACTCAGGGATGTTGCTGGTAGAACCTTACCACTCACTTTGAAATGTGCGAGCTAAGTCAAATTGGTTTTCAACAAACTGTTCACAATCAGTATTAACAATACATACGCATTCGATGTATTCCTAAGAGTATTCTCAAATGATCGTTAACAGTAGGTAGTCACTAGAGATTAAGTAAGCAAAAAAATTGAGGTAGTATAAAGCTGAACCATGTAAAATAAGCAATCAATAACTTTTTAAAAGTCAAATAGTTGTTGCAAATTGACGTTTTTGTGTTTTTGCTAAGTTAACTGAACCCAACTACCTTTCCACGTAGAATGTTTTGAACCATCATTCATTGTTCAGAGAATTTATATCGTGTTTAGTTCGTTATTTGTTAATTGCTACAGCTGTTTTCGAACAAAATAGTCGAGTGCTGGACTGACCTACATAAATAGAAACGGCCGCGTTGGTAATCGCTCTGCTCAAGCGTTCTGGGTTCGAATCCTGCGGAATTGTAGATGTGAGATTTTAAGGAAATCTTAACTCCACGTTCCTAGAATAATCACCTATGTCATTACTCTCCTTAATTTACCATTTCATGGGAAATCCAGGTATAAACTCTCTTTACTCAATGTCAATAGAACTAAAAGAATAATTTCAGACTTACAATAATATGCTAGTGGTTTAGAACACCAACGAGACACTCAAAACCAAGGTTCTTTTTTAAAATAAGTTAAAAATAAGTTGTGTACTTTTTATGATATTTAAATATATTTACTCTAAACGTGTAAAGATTAGATCCAAAAGAAGTTGTATTCTAATCTCCTACAGAAAATTTTGTAATATATGAAATATAAATAGTGGTTATCAGAAGGAAATGAAACTGGGCTACCGTCGGTTATATAACTCATAGATTTTCAATAGTAAAATTCCTGTTTCATAGACGTATTTCTTTCTGTGTTTGTCGTTGATTTCATCAAAAGATCGTTGAAAGACTAGCGAAATTGAATGACTAAGAATTACAAAACTGTCTCTCATCTTAATAGTTAATAACGTTTCCCCCTTGAAGTCTTCATCCGCCTACCTACTCACCGTTGACCTCTCAGTTCTGGCTGCTACGACGTACGTCATCGCAGTGGCAGGAAAGAAGGCTATTGTTCCACTCTTCTAATGGCATCCGCCCAGTGTTACATTAACACAGCAGAGGTAAGAAAGCTATGCTTCATTTGTGTTGCGAAATCTCATCTGTAATATTCGTATTTATTGTCACCATAAACTTCTCATGCCGACAATGGCAAGAAATAATTACTCGCTCGATATCAGTGCATTGAAGGCCGACTTCCGGATTTAATTCGCTGCACAGATAAAAGAACGATAGACAATTAAGAGCAAGTTACACGGTATGCGCGAAGTTAATTATTCTTCCTGGTGTTATTGAAACAGATACCAGATCCTCAGACGCTGTAATCGATTGTTACGATTAATAATGGAGAACTAATTTAAATACCTATTTCAATAATAACGCGAGATATAAACAGGAACATAAAAATGAAGGATAACGACAACTTCAAAAAAAATCTGAAGAAAGAAAATATGAAAATAGAAAGTAGGAACAACATTAAGGATGTGAAGAATTTAGGTTAGAATACCTATCTAAGTGTGTAATAAAATAAAAACTTTAAGAAACGTTCTTAGGTTTTCAAGTTCAATTGAAAGTGTAATAAGTTGAATATTTTAAACACACACATTTAAACACATATATCAATGACGAAATACGTAAATTATTTCTGAGTGTCGATTTCTGTGACATGTTACAATAGTACCACGTTATGTTTGTGAAAATGAACGTTTTGAATGTTTTAAAATCCAATATCATGACACGAAATGAAATTTATGAAATTCCACTATAAGGTTTATCACGTTTATCTTGATATCTTCAAAGATGTTCCATGTATGTGTAATAAACAGTTGGAAAATAGCAAATGTGGTCAAAACCTGCCAATGGCATTGGAAGGGAAAAACACATAGTTTCTGGCAATTTACTCCGGTCCCCTGAACTCAGTGGGTTTTTTTCACTGTGTATTGTAGGCTTCCCAATTTTTCTGTCTTAATAATGAAGGGTCAGTGGTACTTGAGTGAGGATTAAGAAATCACATATGATATTTTAAAAGAAACGTAACTCTCCCTTTGACTGGTCTACTTTTCGTCGCGTACAACTCCTGCTCATTAACACACATCATTGTTTCCCATTTCACACGAGTAGTTTCAAATACCACGAGAAAATAATTAAATAATATACACATTTTTTGGCGTAATAAATAGTTTAGCTGTGTTTTCCGCGTATATTGTGTGGACTTATAATTCGCTGTTTTCTCCAATTCTTCTAGTTTTTGCTGAAATCTGTCACCCCGCCTCTAGTCTCGTGCTTGCGTCCACTTCCCGGGTCCGCCATTTGCAAGTGACGGCAGCCGCGTGCAGCGACCGAGAAAAACAAGCGCAGGCGACCCAAGTCCGCAGGGAAATCGAACCAGCGCGTACCGGGTGAGGTGGCTCAGGGCGTCAACTGGTGTCATTGCAATGCCTCTGACCTGGAGGTTCAAGTCTCGACAGAGGCAGAATTTTCGATACTGGCTAGATAGATAAGTCGAATTCTGCCGTTGTCTGGAGGAGAATTCTAGCGGCTAGCTACTCTGATCGGTATTTTCGTGGTTTCTCCGATCAACATTAGGCGAATGACGGAGCAGTTCCCTTACAAACGGGTCACGGACAATCTTTTGTTACGGACCACGCGCAATCTTTTGTTATTCTTTCTAGTCATACCATCACTCCCTTACTTGCACACACGCACATGCTCTACACAACCACACATGGCGGAAGTACAGTCGGGAGCTTAGATCTTACCCCGGCTGGGACAGTGCCCCACTGACGTGGAGGTCGACGCCGGATCTCACCATCCAGCGGCGGTAGATCAGCGTCACCTCTCGTGACAAAAACATGCACTACACTGACTACTGTTGATGCGCCAGGAAACACGGTATAATAAGTAAATAAGTAAATAAATAAATACATGGGCGGCACTTTACAGGAAAAGTAGCGAAGCGAAGCCGACAGGACGATTGGCGCAATTCTACGTGGAAAACAAAATCAGTTTTATCATGAGCGTCATTCACTATTTTGTAGGCACTCTTACTGACTTTCTTTTTCTTTTAATTAAAATATACAAATCTCTTGACTGGGTACAATGTTACATTAAAATCAATAGTAGCTAAGACGTTCAAGCAAAAGTTTTGCGAAAGTTGCTTTCTTTGTTGCATTCACAGTTTTATCTGATTTGAGCAGAGACTTAATTTTCGCATTGGTTCTAGAAATTAAACTTTTAGGACGTTCTGCGCGCCATACAAGTAACAGCTTTTACTAGTGTTTGTCTAAAAAGTAAGTTTTTGGCCCGCGCCGCCTCGCCGCGCGGGGCTAATGTGGCAGAATGGTGTGATGCGGGACTGCCTATTCGCCTGTGAAAGTAGGCGCTAAAAGCGCTGTGGATGTGTTCGCCGCAACATTTCCCTATCGTTTGTTCAAGTCGGCAATTGGCGATGGGTGTTTTCAGTCGTTTAATTTAGTGCGTGTAATTGAGGATATTTTAAACAAATGCTAGTGACAAAATTTGAATGTCGTTTGGACAAAAGGATTTTAAATAAAACTCGTAGTGCAATATCTTAGTAATAATTAAATCAGAAAAATATTAATTCAAAACGTTCCACAAAAATATTTTGGTAAACATTATATGTCAGCAGTAACACACACACTCCGGTATTGAAGTTTGATTTTCGACTCTCATCCAGAATCCTTTTTGAGAGAGAATATATTGCTAGGATTCCTGTTAATTTGATAAAAACCAGGGTCCATCATTGCCCCGCAAATATTGTCTTATTAAAGTGGAAACAAAGTTGTTGAGACTATATCGTCGTATTTAATTGGTTTTCACATTATAATATAAATTATTAAAGACTAATATGTAATACATCATTAAACTTTGTCAACTCCTAATTTCTATGTGTACATCACAGATTTGTTAAACTTTCTACTGAAGATTGTAGTGTTTGTTGGGAAGCAAACGAAAAATACGATATTTTGTTTACACTTTCGGTAAAAGTTCGAAGTGTTCCTACCTACAATTTATGCAGCGGAAAATAGTATAATGTACACAGTGAAAGACACAGGAAATTTTGAGATTTTCCTAAATTATTCTGTCACTATATAGCACGCAAAGCACCTGACATTTCATCTAACATTTGGGTACAGACAGAATATTCCAGGCGACTATCATCAGCCTCGTATATCATACGTCGCGTGCCCAAGTTCTTTGGTGGCTCATTGTTAATGTACATACAGTAGGATGAAGTTGTCGATATTTTGCTGCTTGAAAGACGCAGTATTATTTAGGTCGCCTGTGTGTACAGCATATTGTCCCACAACGTGATCGATTCCAGATCGTCTTGTGATTGCTCTCTTATTTATCGTCACGTATGGTTTCCAGGCTATGTGAGAAAAATGGTTTATGATTTTGGGGCGGAAAAATTGTCATAAGAGACATAACGAATACAGGTCTAGAAGAAATTTGTAAATAAGAATGTGCAGCTGGGCTGGAAAATGACATGAAATCAATCCTCACGCAAGTCTGATATCCCACCTACTGGAGTGATCTATTACCTACAGGAGTCTTGACCAGTCGTTCAGCACTGAACGTATGAAGTGTTTGAAAATATGTTTGATTTCTATGTATCTTTCGGGAGTTTTCCTTCGTTAGTTTCCCTAGGTTTTCAAAGTTTGTTAATGATTTGTTTGATAATGTTTTTTAGTCCGCTGCTTCTTTACGAAATACAATTTTTATTCATTCTATTAAGCAGTTTGAATTATCATTATTGAAAAGTACATCGTATTTTCAAAACATTGAAGATATTATATCTGGATTATACCACTGATAGGTTAATATTGTACTTGAAGTACATGTAATTTCTATGAAACTTGTTTAAAATCGTTAGAATAGAGTTGGAATTAACTGCAAGTAACTGGTGCAAATGGAGATAATCTGCGTTTTGATTCATTTCAAACCCAAGAAAAGGATACTTCGACGAAATAGCAACATGAATGCATCATAAGACATTTCTTAACATTGCTGTGCACGGACTAAAATGTGTCTCAACATCAGAAGTATTAGAAGAGTTTGTCTTGAATCTTGTCAACTATTATGGGATTATATCTACATTTTTTATGCCCAATTTATCCCTTAAAATTGCATTGAAAGTTGAAAATGATATTTTCCCTCCAAAATTGTAAATTTATGAATGGAAAAATATGTGAACTTAACTTAAATCTGTAAAAATATGCACTGAATCCGTAAATATTGTAATGTGGATGATCAAATAAGTTTCGAATTACTTCAAAAAGGCCTAATTCGTGAACACATGACAAAAGTTTGATTGTAACTAATGAACAGACAAATATGTAATTACATACAAACTCTAGTGCTGGTCATGACGGACAGTGCGCTGATTATTGGCTCCTCCTCCACCCCACCCAGCCCAATCACACATCCCCACCCCACCCCCCGTCTCCGCCAAGCGAAACAGAAGCGACGACTGCCGGCCGACCGTTAGCAGGCGCTGTCATTAGTCACCTGCTGGCTTCGAGACGATTTTCCATCCTTCCTACCCTTCCGCCGTCCACCTCCCCCGTCCCACTCTTCCTCTTTGCCGTCCTCAGAGAAAATTGGTGGCCAAAGGAAAGCCTGGCCTTTGTCCAACCGATCCGCGCGCGCGCCCGTCCCATTACTCCGCATTGATTTCTAATAAATCAACAGTTTTCTTAGGCTTCCGCGGGAGCGCGCGTCGGTCGAGCCCCGGCGCATGTCATCCGCGGCCAACAAAAGACTGCCTTGGCGGAGACAAATGACTGCGAGCGATTCAAACGCCTACTGTGCCTCCGATTGTGACATGTAGTGAAGAAAGAGGGAGTTCAGTGATGCTAGATTTCGTCATGAGCGAAGGAGAATTAAATTAATGATAATTGATCAGAGATATCTCCACTAATTTTCAAATCGTGGAAAAATTTAGTACTTTACTAGCAGAAGAGCATCGAGCAATAATTTTAATTATTAACTATTCTACAGAAGGCTAAAGATTGTCACAGGACAGATCTTTATTCCTTTGTGCTTAAAAGTTAGCAGTTTTAAACCTCTTAAAACCAATATTATTAAGGGAATCAGTATTAATAGCATCATGGCGATCAAATCTAACAAAATAAAAATTATCTAAAACAAATAAATAAGAATCTTTCCGTAATTAAATTATTCTTAAAAGTACGCTTTTCTTGAAATAAAACGCTGTGTTATAACTCATGTGTACTACCAATGAAATTATTTTCACATTTCTTTAATTATGTTTTATTTTAAGACTTCATTCGGATAATGAATAAAAGGTTTGAATACATCAGGTTTTCATGTGGAATGAGGAAACTTCATCGGTTCCCAGGGACTGCAACAAATGACTGGGCGCAATTTAAGTGCTCTCAAGAATGACACAAGAGAAACTGTCGTGATGGCGAATGTTGGGTTCGCGCTCAACTCGGCGACATGAATTTTCTCGCTCTCGACGGGGAGTTGTCATTCGTTATTACGTGCAAGGCTTTCCTTAGCACGAACACTGGAATAATTCACCTAAACTTCCTGGTACTTTTGAAATTTTGCATGATTTTGCAAAGACGGGAAACGACTTCATGCTGTTCCCTAGTTTAGTCATGTTTCGGTATGAATAACCAGGAGAGTTGCCCTTATTAGGATTGCTCGTTTTTACATTTTTTCTTTTATCTTTCCTCACAACCAAACGCTGAAATACGGAACTTAGCGGCTAGCAGCACGAACTTCCACAGACGAGGTCATTCTACATTTTTGTCATTTTGTTGTTTGTAATATGCGTGACAAATCTGCATGTCACGTAAGTCTATTATCGTAACATGGAAATGGGCTCTTGTTGAAATTACATCAAATTGTCTGAATAAATGGGAGTAATTGTTTTTATCTAGAAGATCAAGTAATTCGAGTATCAATTATTCCGAGAACATACAAAACAGAAACTCGAAAAAACCTAAAGTGCTTATGAAGATAGGACTCATTTGAACAATTTGTTATGCTTTCCAGTTTTCTTCCAAGTGGAAAAATACGGTATGGAAGATAAGGTTATACAGTTAATTTCACGCAATTATTGTTTTCAAAAATTCTATCATGAAATAATTTTTTTGTTTTACTTTTGGCAGATTGATTCAACAAGATGAAACATTAAGAATCATTAGGACAACCATTTTTAACATTGTAAAACTATTTCAACAGACATCTTCCTTGTAATGCTGTTCTTCTATATGAACCAATTAATTTGGATAAATTTCATGTTCTACGATACGTGTTTAATTCTTATACTTCGGTATGTATTCTTTTTCTACAGATTTTACATTATTATTTTTGTAGTTCATCTATTCCCATTTGTATATTTAAGTTTTATTTTATTCGCCAGTTAAATTTGATTTTCTTCTTTGTAGAGGCAATAAAGATAGTATAAGATTCTCGAAATATGTCTGGTTAATTATTTATAATACTAAAAATATATTTAAATAAATTTTGATACCTCCTGAATCCTTAATCAATTACCTTCGTATTATCACAGACTTTAACTAGGCAAAATTCTCGCGGCAGGACATTTGGAAAGCAAGGAATACGAATGATCGGTAGATCGAAACTAAGGAAAGTTGCCTTCGTTTTAAGCGTCATATTTTTCTTTCAAATATAACCTTTTATGCTCCCTATTTTGTGTGATAGGGATACGATGCATTTTTCATTATGATTAAAAGAAAAAATTAACAGTTTTTTGGAGTAAAAATATTATTTAACTAATGAGAATAATTATTTTACATGTAAAAACAAGAATATGTTAGGATGCATTTTCAAACAAATACATTAGATTTTGGAAAAATGTCTATTTTAACAGATATTTTTCCTTTACGTGCAGCTGGGAATGGAAATGCCGATGTTGCAAATGTCAATGATTTCATCAGACAGAGTGCCTCAAACTATGTGTCATTCACTTAACGGCTCTACAATCATTTTAGTGGCAATTATCATTGTACGTATTTCAACATTAATCTGTTATGCGCTAGCATCCACTGTTATAGTGTTTTTCTTCTGGTCACGTAATTTTATGATTTATGACATTTGAATAGTTCCTTATGAGCTAATCATGATTATTTTACATTTTCACAATACCTTCTTTATAAAACAGCAGACCTCGCAATAGAATATATGGTGATTACCCGAACAAATATTTAATTTTTAATAAGAGCTGTAGTTATTGTAGTAAGATAGCCGTTCATGAGCTCCATTGTCGAAATGTCTCCTTTGTTCTTCTCGTCATTATTTTATGAAAAAGATACTTTTGTTCTTTAAAATGGATGTTTAAACCTCAAGAACTATGTTCTTCATTCTTAAATATTTATCAACACTACGTTAATTAACGACTTTTTATGATAATGATCTTACATATAATATAATTTGCTTTCTTGTGTTTTGTATTGTGCGAGTATGTAGCAAGCTAACTTGTGTACGATAGCAAGACACTTCATATTTAAAAATGAAAACAATAGAATTCTCGCATACATTTTGTTCAACCTTTCAGTGGTTCCCACATATTTTTGAGATTTCATAGTTTTTGATTAATTTTAATACTCCAACTGTTTCAATAGATAGATATATAAAATCTTTCTTAGCGTTTTTCAAATAATTGGCTGTTAACGTTTTCGTAAACAAAAGGGATTTGTAAGCCGCCCGTTACGCAAGGCCATACGCGCTTACGTTACATTGTAAGACTGCTGTGCTTTTCTTTGTATCAGTAAGTGAACGTACGAAATAGGCTTAAACTTTTTTTATTTATTAACACCTTCGTGTTTACATGTCAAAACTGGTCTGGAAAGATCAGCCATCATTTTTTCTTTGATATATCTTAATTTCCAATGTACATATCAGCTAAATTCAGTCCAATGACACCCTTTAGTTAGTCCGGTTATTTCAATTGGCACTATCACTTGTACAATGTTCTGCTATGATGACAACACTACACAAGTTCAAATGGTTTGGTCCTCTTCAATCTTCGGAACAGGTGTTGGTTTCCCAGCAGTTCAAGAATTTCTGCATTTTCATGTAGGCGAAGCTTTTCTTCATTCTTCTTGGCGAACCTTTTAATTTCTTCTTTAATAGTTGGTATTCAAAGATCCCTGTGGATATCAGTATTTCTTACATACCATGGTCCATTTACCATTTCTCGCAGAACTTTGTTTTGATAAGTTTGTATTATTTTGATATTGCTCTTTCGCACATCTCCATAGCTGAATTCCAATGTCATGCCCAAGTATTTAGCTTTATTTTCATAAGGAACTATCTTTCCATTTATATTTAGTGGTGGTGGATTGTTTGATTTTCTATCCGTAAAATTGACGTGAACTGAGTTTTCTTCATTTATCTTTATTTTCCATTTTTCGGTCCAGTTATAAACGGCCTTAGAGGCAAAAGAAGTCTTTTTTGTATTATTCTTGGATTCTGTGAAAGCCTTCGACAAGGTCTGGCATGAAGGATTACTGCATAAATTAAATAAAATGCTACCCAAACAATATGCTGAAATTCTCACATCATATATATCTGAGAGAATGTTCAGGACAAAGCAAGAAGATGCATACTCTGACCTGAAGGATATCCAAGCAGGTGTGCCCCAGGGTAGTGTTCTTGGGCCTGTATTGTACTTATTATACACCAGTGATATACCAATCCCAGAACAAGGAAAATTAGCCACTCTTGCTGACGACACAGCCTTGATAACAACAGCACGAGACGAGATTAGCTCTACCCGGCGGCGACAAGAAGCTAGTAAGCTTAAACGTAACTAAAGAAAAAGATAGTGAAACAGATATATCTGGCCAGTTAGTGAAGTTCCAAGCACAAAAGGACTTGAAGTTTTATGAATAACAATTCTTTGAAATTCTTTCGATTATTACTGTATTTCTTAATGAATAAACAAAGACAGTTATAATGTAACAAATTTTAAATAAATAAAGGCAAAGCGGCGAGGAAAAACAATGAAAACAAGTTATGATAGAAAAGGAAATATCACAAAACGTTTCAATAACGAAAGGTTAAATTAAACAGCGAAATGAAGTTGACACACTATGAGAAACGTCAGCCACAGAAGCAAAGTCCATTAAATAATCCGTCTCCTAGAACAGGCTTCCACTTACCTTCCCGACTTGGTGATGATCATCTCGGTCCCCAGGTCGTGGAACTTGTCCCACAGCTCCTTGGTCTCCAGGTGACACACGACGTGCCTGAGCTCCTCGCAGTTGCACCGCTCCAGCAGCAGCGGGTTGGTGGGCGGGGAGGGCGTGGCCGGGGGCGACTTCTTCCCGGCCCCGCCCCCGCCCACGGCGGCGGCGGCCGCGGCGGCGGCGGCCGCGGCGACCGCCGCCGGGCTGCTGGCGGGCGGCCCGCCCCCAGCGCCCGCCGCCGCCGCCGCTGCCGCCGCCGCAGCCGCCGCCGCCGCGACGAGGCTGGACGCGTCGGAGGTGGAGGAGGAGATCTCGGGGGGCGTGTCGCGCCCGCCGTCCTCCAGCAGGTCGCCCGCGTCGCACTTGAGCCCGTGCGCGGGCGCCGGGGGAGGCGTCGGGTCGGGCGAGCTGCTCGCCACCGACGGCGACGTCGTCGTCGTCTCCACGAACTTCTCTGCAACAGCGAAGGCCATCGGAGCGGTTAGGCGCCACATACACACAGCAATAGTTTGTTTTTTTAGGTTCACTTACGTTAATTCATAATATAAGTAACATATATATCGGCCGTTAGATCCTGAGGTTTCCAGACGGCCGCCCTTCCAGGAACCCGCGATATCTGAAATTGCTTAACCTTCGTGACTGCCGAACGTGGAGTGGAGTACTCCTCTTTTAACCTAGTCATCGTTAGTTTTCAGTCATTACCAGTTATCTCTTTAGCCAGAGACTCGGTGCCGTAAGATCCCTGGAGTTCCCAGACGGCCGCCCATCCGGGAACCCGCGATATCTCAATTGCTTAAACTCTGTGACTTCACGGAGCGAAGTTAACAGTGACTTCACGGGGCGAGTTTCTAGTCGACGCATTGCATCTATAATATACTAAAAAAGGAAACCCCAAATGGTTCAAGGAAAGTATACAGCTTTCGAGTTGACTATAAAGACATTTATTTTGGCTCTGCGGGGGAACCCTCAGCCATTTCTCCTCTGGTGTGTTAATTACCCATGCCTCTCAGCGCCCGTTTCCTCTCTTGAAGTGACGTCTATTGGCTTATTTTTCAACTCGAAGAACACCATGCCCTGTGAGCCATGTAACACTCTGGTAAAGCAGGGTAAGACAAGTGTCCCTGACGGCGGAGCACTCCGACTAGTCATTAGAAAACTAACTAGTGCGAGAAACTTCGTGCCATTCCGCAATACTATTAGTTTCCTCTTACATCAGTCTGTTACAAAAGTGGAGATAATTTCCTCTGTAGTAAAAGCATTTTTACAGGGTTTCTCATGAATAGTTTCTACAAAATGGTAAAAAAAATCTTTCCCTAATTCATTGCACTTAGAGGAAATAATATCCCTAAATAATCGAACCGAAAATCGTCCAAACACCCATATTAAACCCCAAGCGCTGGGATCGACCAATCGAGTCACTTATATGCCCTTATGTGCCACGTGCTACGTCGGCGCGCGTGCCCCCCCCCCCCCCGCGCAGTGCGTGCGGAGGGTGCGTGCCGCGGCCGCCATGCCGCCATTCGCGTCGCTCGCGCGGTCGAGCGGTCGGTCGGTCGGCCTGTCGCCCGGCGGGTGAGTCACTCAAAGGGGGCGGCTGGCGTTGTCACCTGGCGGTGGCCGCCTGAGCACTGCTCGAGCCACGAAGACCGGCCATCGAGCCATCGAATGGGCAGGCAATGGCGTAGCTAAGAATTCGCTAAGTGCAAACCAAAATGCGACCATTTAGAGGCAAATCTGCCCTGATGAAGGCCACGGCCGGCCTGACCGACCATTGAACCACTGAAGAAGGAGCATGCAATAAGCATAACCAAGAATTCGTGTTAAATGCAAACCTGAAGGCGACCATTTTGAGGCATTTTTGCCCGGAAAAGGGCCACGAAGAGTTGTCGAAGGAGTTGACAATTCCATAACTAAGAATTCTAGTAAACTGCAAGACGGAATGTGACTATTTGAGGCATTTTTGCCGCGAAGACAATTGAACATCGAAGGAGTAAGCAACAGCGTAACTAAGAATTCGTGTTAAATGCAAATCTGAATACGACAATTTTGAGGCATTTATGACGTGAAGACCACAGAATGATGACCGAGTTGAAGACAAAACGAAGGGGGAGCTGGTGGCGTAATTGCTGACACATTTGTTGTCCACCGCTGGAACACGGATTCGACCATGACAACTTTGTAGTGGGCAAGGAAGTTCTCAGCAGTTTTTCTTCTTATTTTATTTTCCTTATCTCTCATTTCATCATTCTTGGTAATTCACCTTATTTCTATAGTTGCCCTTATTTCTCTAAATAAACACAGATTTCCCAAAAGATAAAAAGTGTCACTTTATGAATTCTATATAGATTTATTATTTCGCAAAAATCAAAATTAATCTGCAATAATAATGTGATAACTATTTCTTTTATTTACTTTCTTGTAAAAGAGTAAATATATTATTTAATTATTCCTTAAAGTATTATTATTGTTAATAATAATAATAATAATAATAATAATAATAATAATAATAATAATAATAATAATAATAATAATAATATTTCAATATTTTATGAGGCAAAGAATGGAGCATGCATTTCCTAGAGCTACTAAGCTTTCCTCATCGAGTTGTCCTCCAACTACAGACGGATAACCTCGCAGGTATTAGTTTTGCCCTTGGAAAGAGGTAAGTGACCTCCGATAGTGCATCGACATGCAGCTGTGCGTGTTGCCTAGTGCGATTGTGCCTACATATCTTGTTACTCGCATGTGACTTCAGGATGGGCGAGTGCACAATGGTCGATGTCTTTGGAACTTTTGGAACATCTGCATAACGTGGTTCCAACAATGTGATACACTAAAATAAAACCTGAGCATCTGTAATGAATGCTCAAACATGATATTCTAGTTTTAATTCTTCAGGTGATTGTCCTCATGTGGCATAAAGATACTTCCTTTGTTAAGAAGTTAATCTTGTTAATCTTCTGCAGCAAATGTAAAATTCAGAAATAAAAGTTCATTGTTTCATTAATTAATAGTAATAAAACTTGATAAAGCTATGGAAAATATTTTGTAAAATTATGCTACTGGCTTCATTTTTTCAGTATAGCATCAAGCTGTGGTATTTGTATGTGTATGACTTCATACAAACTATTTAGAATCTTTTGTTAGCTCATACACCGTCGAAAGTTGTGTTGGATAGACAAGTTCTCTTTGTAACTTTATTTTGATTTTTCGTCATGAAGATAGTTTTCTTGAAAAATGAGTTATCTCTGGAATTTCCTTCAGCTTTTAATAAAAAAAAATCTTGAAAACAATATGGACGAAAGCCAGTTGTGTGAGCGTACGGATTGTTAGCGGTTCACCGGTAGTCGTGATGGAATGGTGTTCTATTTTGCGCACGGAGGCTGGAGCAGCTATTGCAGACCTCTTGGAACCTCTTGACCGCACGTGAGGTAGGCACAGTCCCCGTATTATGCGCGCCGATCGCATTACTCATATGCAACCTCTCTGGAGGACGGGTTCGTTCACGTCGCTCCACTCACAGTGAGCAACGTTGTGGTCAGGTTTTATGTTGAGCTACTGAGTGCTCTCGGAGACTACCATTTTGAGCCATATTCGAACTCGTTTATGCCAACGAGGTTGACGGATATTGGTCGAAATATGAGAAGTAATTAAGAATATATTGTTAGGTTTGTTGACGTTTCGGTAATGTGCACCAGCGCAAAATAACATACACATACACATAGTAATTTCCATTTTCATAACTCCTTAAGATCTACTCCGCATTGTGATATAGTGATTTCAATTGCCCGTATTCGAAACAAGTATAGGCGGACATTTGTAGTATGTCACACATCTCTAAACTCACAAAATTATCTCAATACCTCTATAACGATAAGTCTGTTGGTGTAGAACACAACATTGAAGAAAACAACAAGAAATATTGGTAAAAGTTATAAATTCTTTAATCCGATATTGCCAGATGTATTGACAAAGTAATTTAAAGATATTTGCTAGAATATTGTTTCAGATAATATTTTGTCTTTACATTTGGTAAAATATAATACATCCTTTAGGGCATATTGTTAATTATAGGAAATCTGTAATCACACTCTGGGATCTCCTCTTTTGACAAACCAGGATAATTCTCAAAACGGCTAATATTGCAATATCAAAAACTTCCAACACATTTAACAACGATAGAAATTTCATTGAGTTATTTTTCTTTCCAATACTTCTAATTTATCAAATTTGTAATTCTATACTACACATTTACTTGCATACAGGCATTCTGGTCTGATTACTGTATTCTAGTGCTGTATTTTAAGTTTTCTTGATTGACATTTCTTGTTGTAGATGATTGCGTAGGATTCCGAGGCCGGAATTTGTATTGTCTAGGATATCACAAAGCCACAACATGTTGGCCGAAACGTCAACTACCACTACAGAGACGCGGCTCATCCTGCATAGCCTAGACAATCTTGTTGTAGATGTTCCTGGTGATATAATATGCTCTTTCCATCTTGTGTATCCTTTCTTCTATAGCAGATTTTTTTAAACCGTTTTCTTGAAATCTCTGCCAAATATTTGAAGTTGTTGTTGTTATTGTTATTATTATTATTATTATTATTATTATTATTATTAAGCGAGTTTTTTACGGTTCTACTGACGTTTCTCATACTGTACAAGCCGCTGTTTTTTATCCTGCCACACACTCATGTATTATTTTCTTCTTCAACACCGTATCAACGACGTCTTCCAATTGCTGTTTCCACATCATTTCCGTACAACCCCGTATCTTAGTTTTCCATTATTTAATTCGAGCCCCCATCATTAAACATACAAACCTTTTAAATAACTTCCATACCGACAATAAAAAAAAAACACCATCAAACCCGACGCACATGAACTCACTTGCATCCCTTCCCACCCGCGCACCCCGTGCTTTGCCCGCGTGCGGGGCCTGGTCGCCCGCTCTGCTCGCGAACGCAGCGCAGCGCTGGGCTGCAGCGCGGTCGCGTCACTCGTTAGCGGGCTGACGGCGGCGCGCGGTAGTTCGCACCTTGTAATTAGGCGCAGCTGGGCTGCCCCGGCCCGCACCTTGCGCCCGCGCCCACCGCACCCACCGCACCCACCGCGCCTCCCCTTGCGTCTCGCACCCGCGCCGCCGCCGCCACCTGCCGCGCGCCGCGCCGCCGGCCGAGAGCGTGCAGGCGGAATTCGGACGCGGTTGACGTACGCGCTGGGGCAGTAGAACGTTGAGTCAATGAAAGTGTGAATGAATGCATGTCTGAATGAGTAAATTAATATTTGGATAAAAGAATAAATGAATATCTGAATGAATTAATGAATGTATGAATAAATGTGACTGAATTAATTAATGAATAGATACATGTATAAATGAATGACGATCTGTATGATTGAATGACGATCTGTATGATTGAATGACGATCTGTACGATTGAATGACGATCTGTACGATTGAATGACGATCTGTATGATTGAATGACTATCTGTACGAATTACTATCTCTATGATTAAATTACTATCTGTATGATTCAATTACTGTATGTATGAGTGAATGAATGTATGTATGATTGAATGAATGCCTGTATGAGTGAATGAATGTCAGAATGATTGAATTACTGTACCTATGATTGAATAACCATTCCTATGATTGAATAACCATCCCAATGATTGAATGACTGTCTCTATGATTGTATGAATAAATATCTCAATGATTGAAGGAATGAATAAATATATTAATGATTGGAGGAATGAATATCTGAAATAATGAATATGTTATTGAATTAATTAATTAAGGTCTTCGTGATTAAATATCTAAATAAAGGACAAAACACGGAATTTCTCTATGTCCATTTTATACATATCATTCAAATACCTTGAATATTTCTTCAAAACAATTATTATTGTTTCTTATGAAAATATTAGATAAACTTTAAGAATGCTAATACTTTACAAAATAATATTTTCTTTACCTCTTGTTTGTAAGATATGGTTCGCTTGTTGGTTAAAAATTATGGATGCCTTTACCTTCTCTGTAACATTTTTCATGTCTATATAAAACAATTTTTCGATAGAATTCTCAGTTTGGGAAGAACCAATCGAATACACTGAATAACATATTTCATTAGCCAGTTCCACCAGAGAGGAATATAGGAAACTTATCCTTGTAGTATTTTATGTTAAATATACGTTAAATTACATATGTAAATTAACACTGCAAACATTTCATGAATTCATCTTTTCTAATCAGTCCAATTGTCTTCAAAGCGATTTTTCAATTCGTTATCATAAGCCAGTACTTAAGCATAACTCTGCAGATGCATTACCTTCAGACGTTAGTGAATGCGAGAAGTTATTTAACCACCGAGAATAACGAATGTCGGAGGTTAAAGCAGTCACTGTCAAGCAAATGAATCACAGCGCATTCAGTCTTAAACTGTTAACTTCCAATGACGATGGACATTCGTTTCTAACTGAAGTAAAAACTGCGCGAATGCCATCATGCGTCTCGTTATGATCCACAAGCTTGCCCACCAACGAAAGACAACAAGGCCTTTTATTGAGAATTCAAGGTGGTACAAATTAGCAGAATAGGAATAATGCGTATTATTTTAATAATATCCTTTCTTCTCTAGAAATGATATAAAACCTTCTGAGTGAGAAGAGCGTGCTATTTTTGCAATAAGTGTGTCACTTAAAAACATAAAATTATTTTGCAAATCATTTTAAGTGTTTGTTTTGAAATGTTATGCGAATCTAGACACTCAGTTTGTTTAAGGTATTTTAATTTTAAATACATTTATAAATACAATAAGAAAAAAATAATTGTCTATTGTTTACTTATTACGCGTTTGACTAACGTTCACTGGTAAATTATATTAATTTACACACGTTCACAGGTAAATTATAAGCCTATTGTTCGACACACCCATGTAGTTGTGTACACTTCTTTGTAGAATGAATGTGTATCAGTACGAACTGTTATTTAGTTTCATAGCATGATTAAAAAAATTTTATTTAGAAAGAATTTTGAGAAACCTGTCACAAAACAGTTAACGTCATCAGAATACGAAACGACCAGGCAATTTTCTTTCTCGTTTCGCTCTGCTTTACCAGAATGACGTCAACTGTTGAGAAATCATAATTGGGGTCTCTCGGCATTACGATATTTCGCGATTTCTGCAGTTATAAATTTGCCGTTGAAACACTTCTTTGATCTGAAACACATTAAGGGAAATTGTCGCCCCAGTTGCAAGATGTATCCCATTCCATGTTTTTTATAGAAAGATGATTGTGTAATTCCATCATAGAATATCAGAAACACCTTAAACAATGTTTAATATTAAAAGACTTTAATAAAATAATATTGTTCTGTTTCTATAGTATAATGTTTGAATAAAAACATTCATTTCGCGTTTCTGATATTAATTATATGATCGTAAGATTTGAAATATTGAACTTTTAAGTTATTTGCTTAATTTTTGGGGATTTATTAGAGTGCTAATTTATATTAAAAATGTGCTGAATCAGTAGACATTAGGTACTAGAAAATCGAAAAATATCCGAAGAACGTTCAGTAGGCACTCTCACAGAAGTGGATGGGGTATTAGGCGGAATCTGGTTAATTTCAGCGAACTCTGCGAATCCGCGTGGATCCCTCCACGCATCTCAAAGCGGCGAATTCCCCTAATTGCTCTTTACGGCGAAAGGACCTCGGCTGAGGCGGTAAATAGTCCGCAAAGCTCGCGAACGACCCGATGCCAATTAATTTTGACAAGCAGAACAATGAGAGCGCTCGGTTCAACGCGTTACGACCCACTTTCAAGCGCGAGGCATCTCGGTGCTGGCAGCTGCAGCCGAGGAAGACCCAGAAGCTGTGGCGCAGACGCTCAGTCCATGGTTCAGTCACAAGTGAAGATGTATTGGCACGTGCAGATGAACCACCAGCCGGATATGCATATGTACTTAATAGCGTCACTTTACGTACAGATAATATTCACACGCACAGATGTGATCGCGCAATATTTGCTGTCACCCATACAGATACATTGCCTTGTATGCATGAACAGCCTGCCGCACGGATAGATACAGTCAGGCGTTAAAGTGCGTATAGATACGTTCGGATAAGCACAATGTTGAGATGAAACTCCATTCGACGATTGAAAGAACGGGCATTCGAGAGATGAACGAACATTCAGACCCACCGCTATATATTCATATCTTCCCCTATTCCTTGAAATTAGGCGAGATAATTTCGCATTACATAATAGCTAGAATAAAATAGTTATTCAGTAGCGCAGTCAGTGAGTGGAGTAATGGAACCATGGTTAGGCCGTTCCTTATTCACCAGAGCAGTTTATCCGAGTTCTAATTACTGAAGTCACAAGAATCTTTACTAAAAATATAAGTGCTATAAGCAATTAGGTGAACGAAATAATATTTCGCATAGCATAGCATAGCATAGCAGCAAATGTGGAATGGACGGTGTTAAGCCGGCAGCAGAGGCAATGGCGGTGCTTGAAGCATCACGATGTCAAATCCCACGTCGACCAGTATGTGATCATCAGCACGGTAATTCAATTTCTTAATGTCAAAAGCATATTATTTTGACGATAATGAAACGCTTTCGACGACAGTCTGCAAAATCATAAATAAAATACAAAAAATCATAAAAATGTATATTAGTTTGGCACATTTGATCATTTTAAACCTATGCGCTTCAAGAGTCGTGGCTGCTATGCTATGCTATGCTATGCGAACTATAGCCATGAATGTTAATGACACGGTAAGGTTCACACATGGGCAAAGCTCACATGAACCTGTAATTTTCTGTTTCCGCTCATTTTTGCGCTTAACGACTTGATTTTGTTTCTCTGCGTAAGCTACGCCGCCACCGCAATAAAAATCTCTCTATGAATCGAAGTGTTATTAGATCCCAAAGTCGCATAACACGTGATTTCTACAACATAAGGTCATGACTTTACAAATGTGCCAAAACCCCGTAATGCGCTACATGCGATGCTTCGAAACAAAACTGCTATTTCGCATGGCGGAGCGGCGACAATAGCGTAGACGGCGTCGACTCGGCGGTGGAGGTAATGGCGGCAGTTGTGGCGACACGATGGCGGCAGCCACAGGGGCTGCGACAAGCGATAAATCAAATGCGACTGTCAGTTTTTCTGACGCCGCCGCCGCTGCGGGGCCGGGCGGGGGTCGCCAGCGACCCGCGTGGCGGTCGCCGGAGATGTCGCCGCTGTGGTGCCCGACCCCCCACGTCAAAGTTGCCGACTGCGCCACGAGAAGGCAAATAAAATGAGCGAATGCTAAAATGACTAAGTAAGGAAGCGCCGCAAGGATAAAAACGTTCAGAAAAAAGGTACATGGCCACAAACAATTAGGTTAAAAATAAGTGATAAATTCATTAGGTAAGCCTTTCTTAGCGTAGGAAGTTTAATGGATTGAGAAGGGTTAAGGGATATTGATTTTCATTTTAAGTGACGTGAATATCAGTAGTTGCAGAAGTTCTCGATTGCACTTACAAATTATAACACAAATACGCAGTGTAACAAATTTATGCAACACAGATAACTAGAGGTGAGAAACTCATTTAAAGTTGCCGAGTAAGAGAAAAAAGAAAGAGAATATAACAAATTAATGTTGAGATTTAAGAAAATAAGCATACTGACAAAGGAAATGCAAATGCGTAAGAAATGTAGAATGAGCGTCTTTCCCCCAAGAACAGCCCAAAATGGAAGTAAACAAATAAGAGAGTAATACATTCATAAAATTAACAGAATAATTTCACGCATGGCAAAAGTTCAATGAAATGTAAAATTGTTTCCTGATATTTCTATACACATTTTATAGGTGCTCAAATATCGCGATTTGCTCTTTGGTATACCTTTTTGAATGTTTTGGAACTTTGAAATGGTTAGAAATTTGTTTAGCTAACTTTCGTATTATGAGAGCTCAATATCCGTTTTAAACGAATCATTTTGAAAGGAACTTATCATTCATTAGTTCACCTACAATACTTTTGTTTTAAGGACACTTTTTTTACGATTCACGGTCGTAGAAAATTCGCTGTTAGGAAGCAAACGTTTTGTCTGACAGTTTATCCCCAGGAAAAAGTTTCTTATCTGAGTGTCATTTACAAAGAACCACAACA